>VUYV01000020.1:6400327-6521253 GCA_008711295.1 Anarhynchus alexandrinus | reverse complement strand
GGTGTAAAATGTCTCAAGGTACTGTAGAATCTTAAAGTCATGGTCTAAGATTATCTATCAACATTTTCCTATCACCAAGCTCTGATCCAGTTTGCTGGGCTATCGTAGAGGTCTTTCCTCAAGAGAAACCTCTCAAACAGCCAAAAGGAGTACGTCCCAGGGAAGCAGCCTGCACTCAGTAGGAAATGAGAACGTATAATCAGCTACTCACGTTATCTGTGAATACACGTCTGGCACCCGCAACCATCAATCACGTTTGCAATCTGCAGTCAGCACTTCCTAAAGCCTTCGTAACACCTTTGTAAAAACCATATAGCCACAGCCTACGTTGCGTGGAGGTTTTTATTGTTCAGCTTTGCATAATCAAGTAAATTAACCCATATTAAATGGAAATGCAGTGTAAAGGTCATAAAAATAACACATGGAACTATATAGTTTTCTGCTTCTTCAATTCATAATATACTTGCGGTGCTGTATTCATTAGAAAAAATGTGGGTGAAATCTCAGAAATATTTTTTCTTTTTTAATGCATGCACTTTGGCAGATGCAGCCCGATGAAGTACTGTCTTGCTCCTTTTCTCCTGATCACATATACACACACATACACCACACGCATGCATGCTTATGCACTTTCTTTCAGATGATGCTGACAGGTTGAAGGCAAAGTAGCACCAGGTGAACAAACAGAAATGCCTCAAAAGTTTTTGTAAAAACAAATCCCATTAATTTCACTCTTCATCTTTCTCCCCAGATCATCTAATAATTCTGTGCTAAGCACTGCACATGTGCTTTCTTTAATACTGCAAACCAACAAAAAATATGAATGATTGCAAAATACACACACTGGAATCTGTGTGACCTCCGATATTGTTATTGATTGGAGACATCTGAAAAAATACAGTAATGATATGTTGCTGTAACCAGCATTACAAATTTTCCTGGTTTTAATTAGAGAACACACACTAGAAAGTCCAGAAGCTGGATATGAACTGCTTTATGGTTATAAGATGATTTAACAACTATTTCCACACTTGCCAAAGATTAGCATTGATAAGAAAACCCAGTAGGCTCTGGTGATCCATCACTACCCACAACCCACTCCAGACCGAAACACCTTCCCAAGGCAGGGAATTCCTCTCTGCGACGTTCTCCCTCTCACTCTCGCTCGTTCTCTCCCGGGGGACACACTTGTCCTGCTTTTGGCATGACTCAACTTCTTGTTGAGTCGACCTTTGCCCCTTTAAATGAAAGGGTTTCATGCCCTGGAAACTGGGTCTTTTAGTGACTTCCAGTCAACTAGAACCTTATTCTTCTACAGTAACACCAAAGAAACACAGCAAAATACCTGCATTAATTATTGAAAAAATAATATACTTGGGGAAAAGGAAATGCTGGACAGACCTAAAGCTCCTAAGCAGGGTACATCAAAGGGTGCATTACACATAGCTGCAGGATTAATGTCCATTTATCTAATGATCTAATTAATGTTTTTATAATTTAGCATGCTATTAGAGAGATTTTAGTGAGAACAATACTTTCAGATAAAACCACAAATTCTAATCATTAGGAAGCTGCCTCTCCTGATCCTATTAATAAAAAGCATATCCTAAGTAATCTCTGAAAAGTCGGTACTTTCAGAACGTACCAGGAAGGCAGGAGATTATTTTCCTTCTGATTTTCAAAAGAAACCTCCGGAGACAGAAAAAACGGTCTATCAAGAGCTGCAGTGTTTCCTGAACTAATGTACAGGGAAAAAACAAATAAGTGAAATGCTTTAAACAACTCAAATGAAGGATTTGCACAGGAAAGAGGAACTTCAGTATGAAAAGTGAATCAAAGCAAAACAGGCTGCTAAGAAGACAAAACAACCTAGGCAGAGTAATCAGCCCCCACTTATTTTTTTCTAACATTTGATAAAACATAGTGATTAATCCTGTGACAATACCCCTAATAATCTCATCATCTACCTACTAATATTGTCACCAATATTTTAGAAAAGGACTCAGTTCCATGCTCGAGTTAAAATGATGTGACTGCAACATACCAAGAAACAAATACAGGTTCAAAAGCAACAACAGAAAATTTGAAAGTCCTTACATTCCCAAGTTGGCTGTGGAGACGGGCTCTCTCCTCGTACAGTTTCCTCTGGCAAGCAGGTATCCGATGCTGTAATTCCCATTAAACAGCACTCGCCCCACTGGGGCTCTAACAGACCATGGCAAACTCCCCTTTTGCTCACAGCTGGCAGGGAGGAAGGCTACAAATTCCTCTTTATCGTAAAATCTCTCGGAGTATGGAAAAGGTTCAGAAGCACCAGTAAAGCATTTGGAGGCAGTTCATTAAAAATATGCAAGTATCTTATGCCCCAGTGAGCTAATGAGAGTCCACCTTCAAACCCTGACCCTTGGCCCCACCGCACAGCGTATCTGGCTTTTGCTCCTGATCTTGTCTGACCACGTGTTTCTCACATAAGTCCTTTACTTCAGAGATGATTTCCCAACAATACACTATAAATAAAAATACAGGCTCCTCTTTGTAAAAGGGCTTGGAGTTGAGGTTTGGTCCTTTGGTGGAGAAAGGCATTGAACTTGTGCCTGAAGCCACACTCCTCTCTCCCACCCAGGGGCCCAAAGCAAGACCAGAGATGGGGGGGACCATTCTCACCCCTTGCAGTGAGGGGGGGTGGAAGGAGCTGGATGCGGAGGTGGTGAGGAAGCCACACTCCCACAGTGGTCCGTGTGGGTTGTAGTTCAAGGACAGCGGGGTGTTTATTGCAGAAGGAGTGACTTAACGTCATCTGTATATCAAAATAAAAATATATATATTAAGGGAATACATTTAAAACCCTGATTTGGCAGTTTGGGCCTTGAAAGTCTTGACAACAGCTCAAAGCTCATGAGATTTTTATTTTAAAAAACTTTTCCTGGACATACTGTTTGTGTCTAGGATGACACCAGCCGGAAGAAAAAGTACTCCAACTTAGAAACACAACGTTGAAGTAAGACAACTCCAGCATCTCCAAAACTTTCTAAATGAGGCTCAGAAAGCCCTTTGCAAATCTTAGGGAAATAACCTTTATATCACCAACGATACGGTGGATATCTTATTCCCATTTTACTGAAGGTGAAAACAAATTAGAAAGATGCTGTCTTTAATTAATGTTATGTTTCCGTCTGGATTAGAGAGAAGTTACTCTCCCTTCCCGCCCCCGATTTGGTGCATGATGATACATCACATTCAGTCCATTACGTGGCCTCCACAGTGACAGTCTCCTGCCTTCCCTGCAACTAAAGAAGGAAAAAAAATCACACTGGTGAGCTGTCCCTCTCGCCCCAGCTTGCGACTGCGCTGTGAAGCATGGCCTTTCTCTCTGTGCAGCACCTCATTAAAGTCAAAAGGGCACAGGCAGAGAAGTTCACACAGGGTAATTTGCAGAAGATGGCATTGAGAATACCATGGGAATTAGCAGGGACTCAGCAGTTAGGATAGTGCCTAAAATTAACTAGATTCAGAACCTTGGTATGCGCTCATTGCATTTTTACCTTAGGAAGCACCTTCCCCCTGTGGATCTTCTGCAGGAGGAATGAGCTGCCCCGTTCTCCACATCAACCGCTGGAAAGCCGACGGGGCTCTTCTCGGGCGCTGGGCTGCACTGTTGCCTCTGACACCGGGTGAGTGGCAGGAGCCCACCCTGACTGTCCCCACCACCCCCAGGGTGGGCAGCACCGGGGTCCCTTGGCCACTGCAGGTGGGTCACTGTACCTCCTCTCAAAGTCCAGCTCTGTGAAAAGCAGTTCAGTAGATCTGGAGGGAGAAAAGAGTTCAGTTCTCACCCAGAGATGTGCCTCCCTGGCTAATAGGACACACTTTGCCCAGAGACCCCCAAAACCGAGAGCAGAGATTGCTAATTCAAGCCAGCCCAAACTGCAGAGCCCCCAAGAGAGGCAGACACCCCTGTGCCAACCCAAACTGCCCATGACACAGTGGGACAAAAGCCATGATTGTGGACCCGTATGCATGGAGGACTGAGATAAAAGGACCACTTAATCTGCAGATCTAGGTCTTAGGTGAAAGGAAAAGCAAACGGAACTACGAGTATCACCATTTCTCGCCGCAGTGCTCATTTGCGTCTTTGCACCATTTCTGGGGAGCAATGAGCTTGTGTTTGCACAGCCCTTGGGAAGGACCAGGCGCCTGCAATCCTCTTATTCCTTTCTGCTTCTCCGTTGTCCTTCAGCTGCTCAGACTCGGTGCAAAATGTTATTCGGAGAGTTTTTGGACATAGCTTTCCAGAACAGGCATTGCAGAGCCGAGTGTGCCTGCACAGCAGAAAAATAAACTGGGCTAAGGTTTCTTCAGTTCAGCAGTAATGGAGTGGGATTTCATTTAATTTAGTTAAATACTGTTGCTTGACAGAATGAAATGCGATCTCTAAGGTAGAGATTAAAACTGGTGGACTAGTGCAAACTATTTTGGGTTTTTAATTAGTCTTCTGGTGAATTATCCTGATTAAATTTGTCAGAAAATCATAGGATATACCACTTGTGTAGAAACTGATAATAGCTGGCCATTCATCTCCCATCTACTAGCTATTATATTCTCCAGATAAAAATCATCTGCCACTGGAAAAAAACAACATTCAAAACATTGAATTTGATGCACAATCACCTAATTAACTTTCTTAAGCTTGGAGAGAGATGGAAAGGGGAGAAATAGATGTAATTTACAGAGCTTTTGCCAAATTATGCTGTTGGTCACACCCAGGGTTGTATGTGAATGCATTTTGCTGGAGGGAGGACCTGGCACAAAATGGTTTTTGGGAAGAGGAGGGGAGGGAAGGCAAGGCAAGGAAAAGATTTTTATAACTTTTTTTCCAGTTTGTGCTGATAATTGGCCATCTACTGGACAAAATATTACTTCACAATGTTAATAACTTGGCCACACATAAAAAAATCTTTTCATGCTGCAGCTTGGCTTCGAACTGTTAACTTTTTTCTTAATAACAGCAATAAAATGAAAGTCAACCCGCAATAATTCCTCTCACCAGACCTCAGTGACCTAAAATATGTAGCCTCCTTTGGAATTCTATTAACCTCAGTGGTTTCTGATGGATATTATTTATGTTTCCGTGTATGTAAACATCATCCACTCATCTATATGGAAAATTTTTGATAGGCAGTATTAGAATTTTATATGGTATATGTTTAAACTTACATTTCAGACCTCTGTAGTCATATTGAAGAAAAGGATTTTTGACCTTATAAGCTGTTATTTGCTATTTCATACATGTGCTTTAGTTAGCAACTAGCATTCCCAGTTGAATTTCAATATTTTTTCTGCATAATAGCCAAATGTCTGCTACTGATAGAGATAAAGACACCAGAAAGAAAGAAGCAAAACCAGATTAAAAATACTGAGCTGCTTTATTCTATTTTAGGTTCTTGGAGGGAATGATTTTGAAAAACAGACATTTTAAAACTTCCGGTAACATAAAAACCCCACATGTGTTTGAGAACTGTGTTTTTGCCCATGCAGCACGCTACGAACCATGCCCCGGCTCTCGCAGCAGTGCCCCGCTGCCCTACCAAGCCTTCAAGCTAGCTTTGTGGCTCCTGGGGAACTGTGTGTTGTCCCTCTCCCCAGCCAGGGCAGCGCGTCCGCAGGATGGAGATGCGACAAGACATTGCGTTGCCACTGCTGGATCAATCTAGGAAGAGCAACTGCAGTCAGAGGGCTTCTCTGCGTTCCTGCAGGAGAGCAAAGCAGTGACTGGGGAGACATGGCACAAGGGAGGTGTGAAGGCCGTTGTTCTCCACGGATGCTTTCCTGGCACACCTGCCTTCCACCGAGAGTCACTCAGCCAGGGCAGAGAATATGGCTCCAAATGTTTATCAACAGGTACAAACTGATGAGACATTTTAGATGCAGTTGTCCTGAGAGGTACAGGTTTGCATGCTCACTCAAGAATTTAAAGCTTTTTTCCTCCATTTATTCATGGAGCAATTACTGGGGGACAGTGGAAAGGAGCAGGCTTGAATTTTGGTTTCAGCTCCCCCTGACCATGGTGTTTAATCAGATTGTCAATGCGAAATGCATTTCAGCCATGGCATGGGGGCTGGGAGCTGGGCTGCCTCCCCGGTGCCCAGGCGCAACCTCAGGCCCCCTGCCCACATGGTCCCTCACTGCTCCTGCCGCCTCTGCGGGGGCAATGCCTATGCAGAAGGGGTGTGCAGGGTGGCCCATGCCCTTAGCCCAGACCGATGGTCCTGAGTGGTAGGAGATGTCATCTCTCTCTGGCTGAGCAGCATATGGCCTACATCCTCCTCATGACTGCTTGGACCAGGAGATCATCCTCTGCAGGGAGAGCAGCAGCACCTCTTCCCACCAGTCTGTAACCACAACTGAGATGCGATTTGCACCTCTGCTTTGTTGGTGCCAGCTCCTGTGGGTCCTGCCAAGCCTTCCCACAGCATGAGGGCCTATGGGCACCCAGCCAGTGTGAGCAGCCAGCTGAGGGCACAGAGACCCGAATCTGCTGGCTTTCTAAGTCTCGGGCAACCTTGCGGCTCACGTTGGGGTGGTTCTGAGCATGGGGAGAAGGCACACTGCAGTCACCCACAAACATTCAGATTCAATGCAAAGGTACTTACTCAGTGCCTGAAGCCTTAGGAAAGTGCTGAGTGGGTGTTTTTATTGAATTTCTGCCCATAGACACTCTGTGTCAGTCCACTCTCTCCGCCTTTCCTCAGCTCTCTCCTCCTTTGCTCAGCTCTCTCCAGTTGTCAATTCCTTCCTGGTGACCAGAGACCCAGCTCCTGGTGCGGTCAGAGCCACGTCGGGAAAGAAGACGACCTTCGCGTTCCCAGATAAGCCTGTCTGTGTGCACAGCACAACTGCACTGGCTGGTCATGCTGTTAGATCGTATTGCAAATTCATGTCTAATTTGACCCTGAGGTCTCTTTCAGCATTGCTGCTTTCTAGGATTCTCCCTCCCTTTGAATGTCTGTGTTTCAAATTACGTTTCCCTGGGTGTACTGGGTTACATTTTCCCATGAATGTCACTGTTATTTTCCAGCTCTATATTTTTAATCACTCCACTTCCACTTTTATTACCTCTGCTTTCATTGATGCTTCCAGCTCCTTCAGATGTATGGGAATAAGGACACTGAAAATAGGGCTGTAGTACTATCTGTGGCTTCTTTCTTTGTTATTAAAATTGGCCAGTGCTCTTTCTCTCCCTCTGTGCTTTATTGAACACGTTCGAGAAAACCCAGGAAATACCCTCTATGTGACAAAACCTGTCAGTTTGTCCATTTCCCAGCCTCCACTAGTATCTTTTTAGCATCTCTCACTTTTAGAGTCAGTTTTTAACCAATCAAACGGGCCAATTTGAAAATATTTGAAGAAAGAGACCTCAGAAGACAATCTGTCAAAACTTCAATGAATTTTATATACTGAAAACTGCCTTATTTTCTTAGACTACTGATTGGGGATATTTTGTAAAGGAAATCTCTTTTGTGGTGAGTCATCTGGTTTCCACACATTCCCAACTCAGAGGTGATGTCCCCTGGGGCCCGGAGCCCGATGCAGCCATCATTTGCAGAGACAACTGGCTGAACCTGAACAGAACTGGACGCAGAGGTTTTAGTGAAGTAAAAGTCTAGATTGCTGTTGGCTTTGATAGCAGTTGTCTTGACTGCAGCTAATTTGTCATTAGGCTTTCTCCCATGGTTTTCATTGCAATTCTGATTTCATTTAATATTTATATTCCAGTAGCAGTCCATCATCCAAGTCAAGAAATCCATGCTGTCTTTACTCTGACAAGACAATCCCAAAATATGTGTAAGCCTTTGTTTTTCTTTTTTTTTTTCCTGACTAATCAGAAGAGGATCTCAAGCTACTTCTCCCTGATCTTTTAAAGGATCAAAATGTGCTACTGAAACTCATGGGCATGGTAGAATGATTTCCCAATTACTCCTAATAAAGAAATTCAGAACAGATGTAATCTTTTATTCTTAAAATAGAACTATTAAGGCAGCTTTACAGGACAAAACAATAGGTTGGGGAAACGTAAGGTATGTTTAACACACTGTAATAAGTATTAGATGGAAAAGTCTACCGGTGTTATACAAGTAGTACTGTAGGGAGGGATAAGACCTCAGCTACATTTTCTGCTGCATATCCTGTGTGTCAGCAGCTCACACCAGCCATTCCATCATCCCCAATATTTAGTTTGGTTTTGAATTTGCTGTTTGTGAACAGTCCCTAAACCAAACACATGCACCTGGGGCAAGCTTCCTCTGAGGTTTCCAGGGCTCTTGAGAGAACTAAAATTACACAGAAAACAGACTCAGGTGATGCATTGATTTCACTGCTTTCAAATTTTATCCCAGCTATTCCCAGTCCCTTTAATTTGAACTAGTTGAACTGCTCCTTGCTCTATTTTTCAGTCAAATGTTCTCATCGAAAATTCAGCATGACAGAAAGTAAACAAAAAGGGATTATTTTTTGAGAAAAGAACAAACAAAAATATTCATTTCTCAGCAGCAGCTTTTGTGAAGCAAGCCCCCATCATAAAAACCTTTTAAAAAGCTCCCAGTGACCCCTTGCCCATGGCACTGCTCAGCCCAGTCCCTTTTTAGGGACGGCTCCCTTAACCTTGTGGCTGCTGGTGGGATGCTGCTGAGCTCTCTCTACCCTACCCAAGTTTTGCCAAGACCCAGTGGAGAGAAACCATTTCATTGTTCAGACTTCCCTCGGTGTTGAACGTAACCAGGAAGACCAGCAGTATAATTGGAGCGTTGGTGGCATTATTTATCAACGTGTGATCATCTGTAGGCAGCTCCAAATCTCACCATGCCAAAACATAAGGGCATCAGAGGCCACTTGTTATTTCAATTGTCTGAGTTTCCCAGGAGTCAAATGTTTTGCTCCTAAAGCAAACATTAAAAAAAAAAAAAGAACACATCCCATGATCCCATTCCCAGAAGTCAGATTTTATTCTCATTTGCTCTAAAACCAGGAACATCAATAAAGTGGCACCAGTCTGACTGCACTTAGAATCAAATCTCTAACCTTGTACTTTAAGATAGCTCCCAACGTTGAAATAACGCAGTGGTAACATTAGCTTAAATCCTGTCTCTCTCAGTTTCGCCAGCGTATTTTCCATCACCTTTAGTGGTGCCAGGATTCCACCCAGAATATTTTGCTTTCTTTGAGGGAAGAATTTGCGTTCACCCATCTGGAGGAAAGTACATGGGCTTGCTGAAAGTACTGCCTGTGCTGAGCGTGGAAACACCAACGGGAAACAATTGGCTGTGTTAATCCTCACTGTTGGTTTTTGAAGTAAAATTGCAGATAGTTTTTTCCTCTTTGCAACAACCTAAACATGCTTTAACCATAATCCGTGTGCAGAAGAGGGTTAAACTATAAAGTATCACAAACCCAAATCCCTACACCGAGGGACCAGGGACCCGGGGAGGGAAACTGCTAAATGCTTCTTGTCAGTCTAGAAACTACGCCACTGCTAAACCCGCTCATTTCAGAGATTTATTTTGCTAGAAAGGATTTTAATCTTCGCATTTCAGTTCCTCAGAGGAGGCAAAATCTTCCAAGTGCAGAGTCTGCAGCAGCGGTGAATCAACTATTGTAATACGCTGCCTCTTAAAATACTTCAGGGTAGTCAGGCATTAGGAAGGCTCCTATTTTGTGTGAACTGATCAAATACAGATGTTGCCAAAGAGTTGACCTTATTGACCGTGACTTAACTAGAGATTGAATGGCAGACAGACGGTCAGTAGTAGGGTGAAACCATGTTTTGGCGGTAGGGTGTAAATGTATATACAGTTTACAGGATGTGAATGACACCGAGCAAACATCTGTTCTATTGATAAATACTTGCTTTACTTCCAAAAATTTTTATCCCCGGGAAACACGGTTAAAAATAAATACTGCCCAATACTGTTAGGTGTTCTGTGTCCATGTCATGGTCCTGGAAAACTTGAAATACAAAAATATTAAAAATGGTACTAACTTTTCTCTCTTCCTGCAATATCAGATTTCATATAAAACTCATCAGCTGAGCTGAGTATTAGTCTTGATCAATGGCAGGAAACCAAGGGATCAAATGTTAATAAATCAGAAACAGATACCTCCACTTGAGCAGAAATATATCACCAACCTGAAAAATAGGGCAAATTATTTGACAACTTTTATATGCATATGCCTGGAGAAAATGAAAGATTTTCATAAGATTCCTTGAAAGCTGAAACAAAGGACACGCATGGAGAAAAAGTAACTTAATGAGGTAATGAACACAGAACATGAAATCAGAGAGTCCTAGAAATACCTTCATTTTTGCTGGAATTGGCATAATAAAAGACGATTAAAAGATAAGGCCTTAGCTAATACAACACCAATATATTTCTATGGCAAATTAGCTCTGTCCTACTGCTATTTGGTGCTCTGGTGAGGGTAATGAAGTAACAGACTAGGCCTGTTTTAATGTGTCATTACCTTTACTTAAGAGCTAAATAGTAGCATCACAATTCCAACAAAACATTTCCATTAAGTCCGAAGCGCTCAGAGGGATGCAGTGCTCTCGATAGCACGAAAGCTCATGGAAGCACAACAACCAGCTTTCACGTTACTATTTTTAAGGCATGATACGTAACTATATTAGCTCAAAGTTCCTTACATTCATTTCAGACAAGCACCCTTGGAGTGTGGTCTTCTCTTTAAATTGAAACTATTTGCTCCTGTGCATAGCCTACTAAATTTAATTAGAAAATTCTGGTAGAGCAGCAGGACAAAATTTCCCTTCCTTCCTATTTTCTCATTCCACAATCTATCACCTAGAGTAATTAGGACCAGCGAGGGATCATCTTCACCGGATTAACCTTAACTAAATTGTATGCATTCAACATGTGCTCTTTTGATTAACTTGAGCCTGGACTGCTGCCCGTGGTACACCCACCTTGTAATTCTACACACTTAATTAATTTCAGATGAACGGCAAAAAGGATAAGTTGAATTCTCCAATTAATAAACTGATATTAGTTAATGTATTTTAGCTTAACTTTTCATTTTCTTCCTGCGCAGGGATAGGAAAAACAGAAAATAAGAGAGAGGTGGAAGCGAACAAGCTTTGCCAATAAGCTTGTAACGACTTTTCAGGGCCTGATCCTGCAGCAGTCTAAGCAGATAATTTTCCCCCTGACAAGGAGAGGAATTTTGGCCAAAGAATCAGTCCCTACATTTAAAATATAAAATGCAATAGGCAGGAACAGGATTATTTTTCTTTCAAAATGATAAATAAGCATTATTTAAAACCTCCTCACCTTAACTCAGTTTTCCATATGGTTTCACTCATGCGTGGGTTTTCCTCGTTATTAAAAAAAAAAAAAAATTATAATGTCACTGGCTATGGGCCCAATCCTCCAGGCCTTAGTCCCACAAGCATATTTTTCTCTTCTCTACTGTCATGGGGAGCTGCCTAACAGCCTTGTCTTGCATGCGTTTGCCCAGATAAGTAACTTTGCTTTTGAATCTAGCCCTAGTGAATTCACTAGTATTTATCAGAGGAGTTGAATTACTCATGTAGAAAAATATTTGCAGGAATAGGCCCCAAAAATGTTTCTGGGAACACAAAGAAACATCCAAAGAAAGACAGGAAGAAAATATTGCTCTCTAGTTCTTTTTGACCAAATTAACTCAGATGCTAATTATGAATCAGGGCTCTTCCTCTCCTCTGGGCAAATTGCTGCGAATACTGAGTTTTTCTCTCTGCTGAAGTTTCTCTCTGACATTGGTAAACGTGTGGTTTCAGTAAAATCAATAGGATTAAAGTTAAATCTGTATTTCAGTATTCTTCTGAAATGGAGATTGGCCGTTCAGCATCTTTCAGGATTGAATATTGAGCGAGAGCAAAATCAAGTTCACAGAAAACAAGATATTTTCAGACAGATGTGTTTTAAAATTAATTCTTTCTCTGTAAAATCATTTACTGTTTTTCCTCTACAGAAATCAATATTCTAACAAACGCTGCCAGAAAAAAATATTAGAAACATAATTCTACTGATGGTATCTCTAAGGTAGCTATCAACACTTCTGCTTGTGCATGGTTTATACTAACTCCCAGTACTTGACTTTTCTACTAATAAGAATAACAGCAAATAGCTGTAGGCAAAAAGATGGTCTACTAAGAATTTTTTTCCTAATTGCTATTTGACTGCTTCAGCCAATTATCAAATTGTATTTTGTTATAGACGTGTTTGTTATAAATTAGCATTTGTCTGCTATTAAGAGATAGGGAATTATTTGCTGATGATTTGATTTACAGTCTTTCAAAAATCATAGCGAAATTTGTTGGGTAAGAGCATTAGACAAAATTTTCAAAACATCTAAATAGTTAATGAGTCTTTGTGTCTCTGCAAAAGGTACTTTGACATCCTAATCAGTTTGGTAATCTCCCAAGTCACATGGATACCTTTGATGATTTTACCTCCCACTTGTAATTCTCTAAAAAAATCAGACAAAATAGTTTGCATAGTAAAATCCCTTATGAGAAGGGAGGAAGTAATGATAGATAGTCTTTAAGTAAAATTGTCAGCATTTTGGGTCACTTTAAAACCACAGAACACGAACGCATGTAATTATTGCCAAATTTCCACCGTATTTCCTTTGATTATATTCACTTCAAGCAAACAATACAATAAGCTTACGTTTTTAAGGGTCTGTTTACAAACGACTGGAAACATGCAAAGAATGCTTGTGATATGGAAAAAAACAACAGAGTGCAGAAAATAAAGGCTTGCTTAACACTGACTTACCTCGTAGCCAGTCAGTATGCGAGATCTTATGGCCGAATACATTGTTTTTATTAGTGTCAAGTGCTTGATTTAAAGTAAGACCTCGTCACCTTACTGAGAGATATTTTTCCCGGGGTATATGCACGTATCTATTTATCTATTGAGTGTGAGTATGTATATACACACACCTAGCAGTAGGCCTGGTTAGTGTCGGCTTGACTGAGAGAGGATGTTAGTAATTACGATTTCTCTAAACACTACTTTAGCACAGTTTAGTGTATCAGCTGGCTTCTGCTGCCAGGGGACCCGTGCTGCCTACTGGAAGTGGCTGCAAAGCCAAAAGCCACAATAAGGGCCATTTCCATCCCTGTGGAGCTCAGTGGCCTTTCACCGTTGATTCAAGAGAAAGGGATTTTGCTTGGCTAATTTTTGGGGTGCCCGCGGGCGGCAGGGAGCATCGTTGGGCAGCGCTGGGTGAGGAAGCCCAGGATGGGTGCCGGACACAGGCAGCAGCTGCTACTGGGCTGGCGTGTCCCAGCTGGGAGAGACTGGGGAGGCAGAGCCATGCCCACGCCGCTGGTGCCCATTGAGCCCGAGCTGTTGGCCACAGGGGAGAAACTAAGCTTTGGCTGATGCTGAAAAGAGCAGCAATGGCACTTCTGTAGGGGCTGGAACTCTCCCCCCACCTGCACAGGGATGCTTTTAAAATGGACTGTCTCTGGTTCCTCGTTTCTTCCTTGTGAATGTGTTTTCAAGGGATCATGCTGAAAAAACAAGCGCAAGCTGGGAGCTGTTAATCCAGGAACCGATGCTGCAAACTCTTACACAATTCTTTTTCAGGCAACATTTCTACTGTTTTACAAATAGACCGAGTGAAGTTCTCTAGCATTAACACTAAGACAAAAAGCAGCCTGCATGCGTTCGTGGTGGAGTGAGTCCATATTAAGAATAGCTTCTGGTCTTACATTTTATGAGCCCAGTAAATCAAGAGCATTAAAGAAAAATATGGCATTGCTGTTCCATGCAGTGTCTGCAACACAGAAATTTTCATGTGCAAGAATAATTGAGAAAAAATCAGTAAAATGTATCTTCCCCTCACACCATTTATTATTTTATAGTTAGATCACATTTTAATATTTCTTTTAGCTCTGAAGAGTTCATTGAAATGACAGTTTTAGGGGGGTTGTTGGGGGTTTTTTGTGTTGTTTTATTTGAGGTTTTTTGTTTGTTTGTTTGTTTTTGTGTGGTCTCTATAGTACCTTTCCCATGAAAATAAAAAACTTGCCTGGTGATATACTTCACAACACACACCCTTCACATTTTCTCTATATGCGTTGATTTTCTAAAACAGTTCTTAAACTCTTCCTTACATGCTTGAGAGCTTTCCATAGTATATCACCAGCTGGAATGTTATACACGTTTAATTTTTACCTTGAAGTATTCTTACATCAAATCATTAATCTCTATTGTTCAGTTTTGACTACAGTATTATTAAACAGTCTATTAAGTAAAAAGAAATGTAGAGAATATATAAAAAGGCACAGTATTATTCTGATGACAGCTTCCTGGTGGTCCATCATATATAAAACTAGCTATTAGGAATATGTTTCAAACTGGCAGCATAACACATATTTCATAGTTGTTAAATTTAATTGTATAAATAGTTACTGACTGTATTTGGACTGTTTTAAAAAAGTGAATGTGTAATAAATCACCTCATGAAAAAAAATCATGGAACATCCTCAGCTACCACAACTAGGAGACAATCTCCAGTTTTTGTCAATAGTATCTACAGCAATTAGCTCTCATATTGAGCAAAATTAGAACTTGATCTTTCAAGCATGTATACACAAGAGTAGTCCCACAGGGACCAATCAATATCCTCTGTAGTCATGGAAATATCGGCATGCATATGGTCAATCATAAGAAAGTGTTTTTCAGGAAAGGGGTGTATTTTTCTAACAGTGAGACATTTTTAGGGTTCAGTCCCGCTTTCTCTAAATTTTGGCAAAACAACCCATGTTCGTAGGAGCAGGCTTTTGGGCAAATGCAAAATAAATTCTGAAAGCCGTAAACATATTTTTCCTTTTAGCGCAGTGACTGCTCTTAATATTAAACCCCACACTTGACATGAATAACCACCCAGCAGGGTGATACAGAATACAGGATAACTCAGGCATTAAGTGATTTTTCTGCAGCCTACATGGTGCTTTCAATATTGACACGCGCTCCGCATACTTCCAGTTGTTTTCTCAAAAGTTAATGTAATGCCTCGGTTCAGTACAGAGTATTCTTGCATTGGGCAAGGGCTAGTGAAAGGCAGTGCCTTTTACATCAGACTGTTTCTAAGCTGCAATGTAATTGGTACTATTTATTGAATGACTTCCACCAAAGGTAGAAGGAAGATAAAGCTGCTGCTTTCAATTATGCAATCAAGATTGTAAAAAAGCAAAGCTGTAGATCTGGGATGGAAATCATTATATCTGATACGCCATGTCAAACAACAATAGTGTTTGTGCTAATCACATTTTAGAAGACTGCTATTGTACTTGGTTTTACTACAAAATGGAAAACAATGAACAATAAAGTCTGCTGACCTATCCCGAACCGTACTGTTTAATCAACTCAGTTCTAAATCATTGTTGGCTTAGTCAGTAATCCAATATGCTAGTTCCAACACATTCTCTGCCATCGCTGTTTGAGAAATGAATATTGAAGCTAAATCAGACTCCTACCAAGAACTCTGCAGTAATGACAACCTGATATCCACTCAGCTATCAAACATTGTGGCTTGCTCTAACCTCGTCTGTTGCATTCACAGTTACATTGACCAAAGCTACAGCTTTTGGGCAAAAGACTTCTAAGAAACTCCCATCTAATAGGCGTTTCAGCTCTCAGTGGCCAGTTAGGAGGTGAGACCTTCCAGCTCTGGGTGTCACTGAGGACTGAGCACTCTGAAAATACGTCTCAATCATATCAGAGCGTCTGAGATCCTGTTCTCCCTAGCAAAGGGAGAGGACTGTGCCCTCCCTGGCACCCCTGAGAAATAGTGGCAGTCCTGTCTCTGAACCACTCCATCAGTCGACGTGCCCCCTCTCCCCACTTCCCCTAGGGGACTTCCCTCCCTGGCTCTGCCCTCCTCCAGAGGGGATCCCCCCACCCTGCCCACCTCGCCCAGAAGGGATCCCTGTCCTGCCTACCTACCCTGGAGGAGATCCCTGCCCCCGCTTGCCCCACACAGGTCAGCCTGTGCCGTTGCCAGCTCCAGAGCAGCAGGCACCACCGCCTCCCCTGCCCTCGCAGGGGCAGGCAGCATGTGTACGAGCACCATTAATAGTCAGCGTGACGGGGGCTCCAAATCCCTTGCAAATGTCACCAATAATCTCCAAATCAGGGCAATGCAGGGAGCAGCCCGGCTACAAAGACAGCAAGGAACAAACTGGTGTTTAAATATTGGTAGGAAACATGCAGTATGGGTGCTCACGGAAATTGGCAGCTAGTGAATTAACCAACGTGAATCCACTAAGCAAGAAGTAGGCATCAGATGTTTTTAATAAATTATTAGTACTAGAAGCGGTTTATCTTTCTCTACTTCTCCTTCATGACTTGTGAGACAGTGTAAGTCTATTTGTCTGTTATCCTAATTAGATCCTCCAATCTTATAAAAGATACTACCTCTCAGAGAAAACCACGTGTATAAAATAAAAACATGTATTTTGCTCCTGTACAAATAACCACCAAAGTGATTAAGCCATTGTAAAGTCATTAACAATATTGATACAAGATTAAGTTTATAAGATCTTAATTATTCAAGATACTAGAATATCACGCACTTTCAGTTAGCTATTTTAGCAAATGTACAACTGCAGTATCTCAACATAATCACTTTATTTGGCATTCTTATTTTCCAGAAGTTTTTGTTTTGCTTTTTTTCCCCCCTTCTCATGACCATTTCCTATAAACAGATACATTATAAGTAACATACTTACACTTCAGGAATGTCTTCATTTTTATCCTGGCATTCACATCTGTCCTTGTTTAATGCTCTGCTGGTGGTCTGGCTCCATGGTATGCCCACTGCAATGTTCATCTTAAACAATATTTACATTGATTAGGGACCCCAGAGCACTGGAGGCTCTTATTAGAAAATGAACACAATATCCTGGGATAACAGCGAACGTCTAACTGTTTTCTTTCTGAACCTCTATTAATGTATTGTTTAAGTGTATAAACAACTGACTGTCAAAATGGGAAGGTGACGGAGAAGAACACTGTGTGAATGTATAATATAAAAGTCTATGCAAAACATGCAGTTGATTAAACATATAAAGAATGGGCGCAGTGATGCATTTTTATTCAGATTATAGGAGTATCTGTTGCAATTCTAAACACTTTCTTTTCTGCATACGCACAGTAAAACCGCGTCCTGCCACTAAAATCTTATAAGCTCAATAAACAAAACATAAAATTGAAGTAGGAAAACATACTTGTACAAACAAAACTATGGCAGGGTTAAATATTTTGCCTACATCATGTAATATGCTTGTGGCAAAACCAAAATTGAACCCTTACTCTGCAATGGTGAGGAGGAGCCATTAATGTTACCCATTAAAAAAAAAAAACAACAAAGCAGTGATTACAAATTTAAATTAGTCATATGAACAAAATTGTGTCCGTGCTATTTCTTTCCTTGACATGGGCAGTATATGTTAGCACCGAGTAATTTATATCTGACATAAATAGCCGTAGAGGAGAGTGTACAGCGTGACAGCCATCTTCCCCACGTGTCTGGCCAATAAAAGCGATCAGTCAGTGGTTAATAATTTCTTAAGCTACTACAGTCTCCCTGCCTGCAACTCCATTGTCTTCTGGGCATTAGCAACATGTGTTTCTCAACATGGTCCCTTATCTTAAGTCAATTAACATGAGGCCAAGCCCCAATTAAGGAAGGTGGTTTAAAATGTTTGCTGAAATTATAGATCAAACCCCATGCTTGATTACTCCATCATTTTTAACTTGTCCTGCATAAACATGAGGGCTACAGATTATCCTGACTCCAGTAGTTTGTTAATATGAGTGCAGAAAACATCCTTCCCTAGTGAAGACGCACCAGTGATGGTCTGCTGCTTTGGGCAGGGAATGCAGAAACACACTACAAAGAACATCTGTGAAGATATATATCTCCCCCTTTGCCCTGACAGCTCCTTAATATTCAAGATACATTACACTTGTTCTTTTTCCTACAGCGGTTAGGGGCTGGACTTAATTCTATAAAACAATTTTGAAGATAAGAAAAGTCTGAAGCATGTTGTCTCTGTGGGATGCCCGAGTCCAAATTGGGTACTGCATTTTGTTCTGGATGTGAAGAGATTCATAGAAGTCCAAAGGTCTTTTCTGATTGTGAGGGCCTAACCTACCAAATTTGGAAATACTCCAGCTGAGTGGTGCTATGGAAAGTCACGACAAAGCCCTGGTGAAAGTGGACTAAGAAAAGCCAGAGGGTACCTTGGGCAAATTGCTTGAAACAGTTTTGGTATGGGACTCCAGACCTTCAGTTGTGATGGTATTTGTCAGGAGTCACTAAAGAACAGGGAGCACAGTGGCAGCAAGAGGCAATAGCACTGATAAAGAGGATGCTTGAGCCTGAACAATTGTCTTTTTCTCTCCCAAAATCTAGCATTTTCATATCTACCAAGAGAAAGGTTTAAAAAACTCAAAAGTTTTGGTTCTCGTTAGTAGGTCCATATCTGCCAGGAAGGAAGGGTGCTCACTGTAAGCGTTACATACATTTCGTGTGAGCCCTATTTGGATGTTCAGGAACACTTGGGTCACAAGCAGAGGAACAAGCTGTGAGGAGTGAGGGAGAGGGATGGCAAATAAGAAGGTGTTGTGAAGCTCAGTATTCATCGGAGTTTTTTCTCTCTTCTGAGATCAGCTGCTTCTGCCTCCAGTTGCATCCTCCAAGCAGCGAGAGAGCTGGAGGAGACCACAACAAAGATCGTATGTGTCTTGCTGATGATCCACATCGTTAAGGGGCTTTGTGCCTATCCTGAATGGGGCAGCCCTGAGAGCAGACACCTCTCTGGGTCTTCACAGGCACGAATTGCGTGTGATCTGAGCGGAATGGCTGAAGCCATGAAGCGTGAGCCCCTAGCTCCAACCCTGGCTCAAGGACAGCACGTGTCCTCCGTGTGCCATGCCACAGGCGTCAGAGAGCTCCAATAAGAGTAAAATAGACATAGAGTAAGGAGGAGCTAATCCATCAGTGCAATTTGGGAATAATTTGTGAGAGATGTTGGCGATATCTAAAAGCATTAGCAAAGGTGGTCTCCTATGACCTTCCTCTGGCTCGGAATAGCAGTTTGCGTCTGGCTATGAAAAGCTGCTGATGGAGATGCTGTTCCACAGGATTTTACCCCCGCTAAGACAGAGGTTCTCTTCACAGCTTTCTCCTTGGTGCAGAAAGGGTTTGATGTGCCCAGAAAAGGTGTTGTGATTATTCTTAGCTGAGAATCATGACAGTAGAAAACACAAAGCCCTTTCTTATGACAGCTTACAAATTTGGGGCTTTTAAACACACAATCTACGTGCATATGTGCATATACCTGTTCAAGTCGGCACAAAAGCTTATCAATATACAACTATCTTAGCAAAACTCTTGTGCTGATTTATTAGCTGAGGAGTAACATGCATTCCTCTGCTCTTTATTAAAATATTGTCAATGATGATGGAAATGAAGGTATTTCATTTTCAGAAAAGGAAGAAAAAAAAACCCTGAAAAAATATCCAAAGTAAAAAGGTTCCCTTTTGAATTAAATGGTGTTCTAGTACTTTTTAAAACAGACCCCTCTAAGTCTCTGAATCCTGTACTTAGCACCTGAATGTTCCCAAAAACTTGGGGATGGGAAAGAGCAGTAATTAAACGCTGTGAGCCAAAAAGTTTACATGTACAAAATGCCATTTTACTGCAGCATATGAGTAAGAAAACATCTGTCTGAAAAAGTGATTGATTCTGACATATGTGAAGTAGGTATAAGCAAATAAAAAGTGATCCCTCTAAATCTTGTTTTGCAGCATCGGTCAAATGTGTAAAATAATGCAAGCTATATATTTCAGATGCAACCCAAATTAAATATGGTTGTGTTCAATCTCTCCCTGAAATATGAGATCTAATGCCACTTGTTTGTGTCTCAAAACTTCTCCAGGGCTGTTTTATGAACTCTTACTAGTTTATTTTTTAATATTAAAAGATGGAAAAAGGCCTCTTTCTGTTTTGCTGTTCTCTACCAATGAATCATGGGTCCCTTGCTACTCTGAAAGGAAAGTTGTTTTAGTAATTCTGGAAATAAACCTACTGCTGAGTCAGCATCACAGCTGAAAACGACAAGTTTCATATTAAGAAACACATTAAAAATAATAAGTAATGGTGTATCTCTTTGCCTCCCCCACTAAAATTAGTTGGTGTGTCAGAAGCTGATTTAGCAAGTGCCATGTATATCGGACATGGGAAATATGTCTTGAGTATTGTCAGCATGAAAAATCAAGTTCATTTAATAGGAAGGAGGATAAAAGAAATCGAGCTAAAATGCAGAGTTGTGATGAAAACAGCACTAAGTATTTTACTCACAATGGCACTCCCCTCCAAAATGCTTAAATGTAACCCTAAAAGCAGCTCAATATGAAAAGATTATTGTTTTCACTCTTCTCTGCTAGGTGATTTTCAAATAAGCAGTTTTAATAGCATTTCTAAATCAGTGTATACTTACAGATAAACCAGTGGGATTTTGTTACTCTGTTTATCTGGAATTCTAGCTTTTACGGAGAAAATAATTGGAAACAAAACATTTCCCAGCAATCAATTTTTTCTTTCTGATTTACTAAACGTGTCCATATGTAGTTATTGCTTGTATTTGGAAGATTGGTAGCAGTTTTAGAGGAGAAATATGCTACAATTGCGAATTCAGGTAGTCATCTGGCAGTCGGAGGGGGAAGCCTTTCTATTTATTTTTTTTTTTTGGTAAAGGGAGCTCAGTAATTTACTGCTATTTATACCTTAATATTGAACAACATTTTATGGCATATTTTTTAGTCTGTAAGGGAAATACAGTTGATTTTTCAAACAGGACCCAATACCTTGCTGTGGATGAGAAAGGTGGCCCGTCCTTCCCCTCTCCACCTCCGGGCCTGATTCTGCCCAGCCGAGTGTCCAGAGCTCACCTCCGCAGCCGCCACCGCAGCAGTGGCACCCCTGTATGTGCTCTGAAATCTAGAAAGAATTTTTGCCAGTGACTTCAGAAAATCCAAAGTCCGGTGAAATAAATAGGATCCTTAAGACTGATTTCAGTTTAATTTGAATCTGAGTCTGCTCAGAAAGGAAAAAGCAGTCTCTGATAGACAGATTTTCTTAAAATATTGCATTTGGGTTTCTAGCCCAGGGAAATGCTCCATACTTGCATGAAGTCACTCCTGACTGTACAGAAGCTATTCACTGAAGTCTTTCACTGTCTTTATTTGTCTCTTTTCTGCCTTTAAATACCTCACCGAAAACTGGAACCGAGACTTACTGAAGCCTTCTACAAATACATAAATATTTCCCACTAGTAACAGCATGGTACTAAATATTGTAATGACTCTGCGTTAAAAGTGTCACTGTGACACCACATGTTTTAAGTTATGAAATTTTTGCAGAGGAAGAGAAAACATTAGTACTAAAATAATGTCCTTGCTAAATGATTTTACACAGGAATATCAAGAATCGTAGTTTTAAAAACCTTAACATCAGAATTCCCCGGGACTTGTTACTAGCAAGTCACTAGGTAAGATAATGAAAAAACTTACTGTAAAACCTCCGAGTTCTTTTTCTTTTCTTCCCCTCTCTCACTGTAGCATGAATCTGTGGTGAAAAGTCAGAATTGTGCAGAAGAAAAATATTCCGAGACACTGTTAAAAGCGCCTTTCCCTTCCCCACAGCCCAAGGGAACACTGACTATTTCAATAATCAGTGCGAACTTTTTGGTTATGATTTCTGTTTCCTTTCTCTGTCTCTCCCTCCCTCTCAATTTTTTTCCACCATCGTATGAGTATTACTGTTTTCTCAATAAAGGAAGTAGAAGAGCTGCGTGACAGCATTTATTTTAAGAAAACACAAAACGGGTATTAAAATGAGAGGTGGTTTAAAAAGAAAATATCGGGCGGTAATTACAATGTTAAGAGAGGGGCAGAAAGATGACAAATACTGCAGGAGAGCGAATTATAAATACTGAGCTTTTGCTCAGCATGAAAAGCAGCACCTATGGAGAACAAATTCCACGCATTTTACCTTCATCCCAGCTTCACCGGGGATCAGTGTTCAGATGTGAATAACCATGGATTATCGTCAGTATAATGGAATCCTGCAATTTACCAAAAGGAGCAGGAAAAATGGACTCTCGCTAGAACTTTCATACTTTTCAGTCAACCTTTACTAGTCAGACATATGGACTATGTTAGCACTTCAGGTTACTGGCCCAAAGTCAACCTTGAAAATTAATTTCCCAGAAATATAGAAATTGCCATTTTTCACACCTTGGATAGGGAAGGCCAAACCAAGTAAAACTAAAAGCATCCAAATACTAGATTTGAATTAGTTGATTTCCTCTGAAATAGCAGCTCGATCAGGATGACAGAAATTTTTGTACACAGAGGCATGTGACCCATCACAAACCTGGTTATAATTATGGATTTCAAAACAGTATCTAATAAGCCGAGGCCCAGACAAAAGCGCACAGTAGTGGAACACGTCCAGTATTCATTAAAGATGTACAATCTAGAAGTCCAGGGTTTAAAGACAGTTTTCAGACACAATTTTCCCACTTGTCTCAGGAATAAGGTAGAATAGCAAAAACAGAGGTAATAAAACGTGGTCAACCTCAATGACTTGGCGTGCATTCTTGGCAATAGTAAAATAGAGAGACCACAGCTTAGCTCCGAGAGTGAACTTGCAACACCCTGAATTTTGCATCCTTTTCTTTCTGTGGCTGTTTTTGTTGGATCAAAGAAATCATCCATTTGCCCATATTTTCAAAGATGACACACCAAAACCTCATCCACCATAAAAATACACTTAAATACACCACCGTCTCTGGGAAATAGCACATTTCTCTTTGTGAATTATTTTGATTCACCAATTATCACAAAAACTGGAAAGAGATACTGATATCCAGTAAAGATGGAAGAAGAATTACAGCGTGGAAGGATAAAATCACGATTCTTTGCTTGGCTTTTCTGTTACTGGTTTTGGGCCCGTATGAGAACACCTCTGGCTAGGTTGCCTGCAAGGTCTGAACCTGTAAACCCTGGATTTAAAATCAAGATCCGCAGCTCCTGGAGGTAAAAGGTGAAGCCCATTAGTGAAGAGACAGAGCAGACTCGTAAAATTCCATATGTGCTATTGCCACAAGGGGGGAACACATCCCAGTGCCAGGGTGGGAAATATCCAGATTAACTGTCCAGCCTACAGTTGCCAAAATAAGAACCGAAAGTGCAGTGTGTAAATACATACATACATAATCATCCAGAGGAGCTTTTACCTTTGGATTGCATATTTGCAATAACTCACCCAAATGGCAGTTTAATTTACAGTAATAAAGCCATATGCATTTGCTATTATATAGTCTTTCTCCAAAAAAATACTTCTTGGACTTGGTAAACATTGCCTCCAAATGCTGCTTATTCATAGGAAAAAACCCTTGTTTTAACAGACAGGCATTTCTGGCAAAAGTGTCTTTTGCAAATGTACCTCTCATTGAAAAATACCCCATTTGGTGCCTGTGAAAAAAAAAGGGTGACTCTTTAGGAGACTGATGTTCCTTCTAGTACAAATCTAGGCTGCAAATAACACTAAGGAGATTGTGACTTTAAAAGAACGAGTTTCATTGTTTGGCTTCAGCACAGTGTGACAGGGATGCAGAGGGTGAAATCTCTGGATCGTATACCAAAATAAACATTTCAAATCTAATACACACACACAGAGAATAGTTAAAGTGTAACATTCCCTAACCTAATATAAAATTTGGTACAACTGAATCTGTTAGGGAAAAAAAAAAATCACCATGTTTATAATACATATTCTATTAAATTAATCAGAAATATTTCTCTGGGTCGAGCCATTTCTGGCTTCTAAAGGTGCACAGGTACTCTGCATCATTCTGAAAGATGCTCAGAACCAGGACCGTATGTCGATATGTAAATAGCCCTGTGACGTGACGGTGTTATTCTTGCACTGAAACCCCAGAGGCCCTCCCCAGTCAAGCACCGCGCAGGATGGAGCGCAGAGGCCATGCTGATGCGTAGGTGCGGAGAGAACCACTCAGCACCTCGAGGAATCGGGTTGCAACGCAGTGCAGCCAGCACAGCGGGGTGCGAGGCAGTAAAAATTAGATTTGCCACCAAAAAAAAAAAAAAAGCTAGATATGACTCCTCGCCTTCACTGAAGTTTAGACATATGTCAAGAAACTAAAGCCAGTACGGGTCCTCGGTAAGCTACTTTCAACAACCAAAAATATTGCTACCATGGCAATATCTTGAGCTTTTCTCTCAAAAGCAGAACAGAATTTTAGCCATTTTGCTGGAGCAAAGCATGAAATCCTTTAAAGTAAATCGCTTCCCATTTCCCCTGTGCTGCACAACAGCTTCCTTCTTCTTGTGCCCGGGAATGCCGGAGTCCCGGGGACAACTGGGGCTGCCCACCTCCCGCTGCATGCCCGGCCGGCTCTGCCCTCCCACGGCAAAGGTGCGCGGGGATTTGCTAATTTGCTCGCTCTGACCAGATGAACATCTCAATTACTAATTCTCACCGAGCAGCTAGACACACATGTATCCACAGCTGAAAATAGGCTTTCTTTTTTTTTTCCCTTGGAGTGGGAGGAGGTGTAAGGAGAGAAGAGAAGAGACAGAGAGGCAGCTCAGTGTTTGCACTTCTCATCGGGCAGGGATTCACTGCTGAAAGAACTCCCAATTTTCAAGTGCGTAGCTTGGTTTGCAACAGCTAGTGAGGTTTACTACGAACTGAAAGAAAAACTCAGGGTTGCCTTCCAGCAAAAGTTGTTTTTGCTGTCCCTTACCCATGAGCTCCTGAGGTAATTCTTCTCAGAGGTAGCAGCAGCCTGTCCTTCCTATTCATCCAGCTCCTCTGGCATCTGTTCCTCTCCCCCACCGCACTAGTGCATGAGAAGGCAGGGTGTTTGCTTTCAAACAGGAAGAAAAAAGGACAGAGTCCATCTGGGGTACAAATTTAACCACGGGTTCCTTGTATGACTAAGTGTGACCATGTACCATCCTAATTTTCCCTTGAAAATATGACACGGACAGAGGCTGGTGAATACATTCATGCTTGAAATGAATTTAAGCAAGGCCGTGCTAAAGGGCAAAGAGTGCTTCATTTCAGAGGGAGGTCGGACTCTACTGCTATCCCGAGATGTCACAAAGAACGACTAAAAATAACTACCAGAAGTAGATTCCTCATTTGCTGTGTACCAATTAAGCGGGACCCGGCATGGCCTAGGTCATGTAGAGATGGCAGTGAATGTAAACGCAGCCCGGCTCTCGCCTTTCCCCCTTCTGAACTAGCTGAGGAGACAGGCAGACCCCCCCAGCTGTTCCTGCGCATATGCCTCGGTTCACTCTTCCTGCTGCAGATTGATGCTTCCAGCGAGCGCTGGTACGGGGATGGATGGCATCCAGAATGACTCATAACAAAGAGCATATGGCAGGACTAGACGTAGCGATCTAACATCTGTTGCACTGCTTATTATTAAAATCTCTCACTTCTATTGGAGCTAGTAACCAAAAACAATAAATATTGTCTTCACAGATCCTACCTGAGGAAATCCCACATCCTCTTGGTTTTGTCACCACTAATTCTGTTCAGTGCAAATGATGAGAATTATTTTATTCCGTAGGCATTTTAAAACCATCACAAATTCTCTCACTCAGAGCTGCTTGAACAGGCTATAATGAACGATAACTTGTCTTTAAACTTATTCCTGTCCTAAAGGTTTAAATGACTCCTATTCCACACCCCAAGAGCCAAAGTTTTATGGTTGTTGCACTAAGGTGACGGGCATGAGTTAAAAATAAACAGGATGAAAAAGCATTTTCCGAAAAAATAAATACACCATCAGCTCATTGCATAATCTCCCTTACAGCAACTGTCCCTAACAAAGGATCTGTATCTGAAAGAAGCAAGAAGCATTACCTCTATTTAATTTTTAAGATTTCTTTTTCGCAGATCATTTTTCTTCAGAGAGAAGTGGGACTGCAAGTGCAGACGTGTAAAACTGGAAAATCAGCTGATGAAGCAGAATGTCCACTTTGCAGAAGATTCACTGAGTGAGGACATGAAATATAGTGGGCGGCCCCTTGCAAGCAGAGATTAAACCATGTATCAAAACTAACACATTGACCATCAAAAGGTATCCAGAGAACAGCATTGTGACTGGATGATCTAAGTTACTCCCTTTCAGCCGAGAGATGCAAATAGTTGCCAACAAAAATGTTAGGATTTGACAAGACTTGGCAAATTGCTGGGATATAAATTCATGTTTTGTGAGTTATAAGGCCTTCCAGGAGATGTGACAAATCCTGAAAAAGGGTGGAAAAGCATGCACAGTCCACAGAAACTTACTCCCTTTTCATGGACCTGCCAAAAGAAAGGAAACGTGAAAAAAAAAACGCACAAGAGACTTGCCAGTGCCAGACTTACCATTTCATTTAATAAGCACACTTCATAAAATGTTGAAAAAATAAATGATTGCAATAAAGGGTAGGCATATTACAAATAGGGGTTGGTTCAGAAAGCAAAAGCATTAAGTTCTTGCCCCAGGGACAGACAAGCTCTTGATGTTGGGATCAAATGCCCTAACGCAGAGAGTCATACCTAACAAATAATAATAATCCTAGTGATGGTTATCTCTAGCATGTATCATTTTTCATCTTCACTATCTCTTGCAAAACTGATTATTGTTAATATTCCAAATATTACAGGTAGTGGTAGAAGCCATTGACTGCCATTGTCACGACTCCTCCCAAAGTGGATGGAAGCTGGAGGTGTGAAGGGCAGAGCTGGAGGAGGAGCAAAAACATTACTCTCAGGTGTGTCAGGTGTTGGATATTGTCATTCATCTGACGAGTCGTGGTTCATAAGAGGCGGGGGTAGGAAACCAGGCAACAATCTTTTGCAGAGCATGAGCATGACCCAGGGGAGAAAGCAGTCCTTCATGGAGCCTGCATGTGACCTGAAGCTTTAAAACACAACCAAACCCATAGCAGCCCTCCCCAACACCTTACGCAGCTCACACACTCGTGGCTTTAGCAGGTTTTCACCCTGATGGTGGTGGTGTCAGCGATGAAGAGGGCCAACAACTAGGGCTATGCAAACAGACTTCTAAAGAGCCGCCCAAGCAGAAGGGAAGGATGACGTTAATGTTGGATGGGGCTGGGAGCAGCGAGACAGCACTAAGAAAGGGCTGAATATGAGCAAAACTTTTTGCGGCTGAGATCACTTATTAGGCTGTGGAAAAGCCTCACAAAAACAGTGCACAACATAATTCACTTCGAAAATTTAAATCGGAAAGCATGTAACCCAGAGCAATGCTGCCATGGCAAGATGTTGTAGTGGATGTGGTATTGGTTTAGTACCATGTCTAGCAGCCTCCACCACGCTAAACAAAATTTCTTTGGGGTTAAACTGCTGAGGAATGTGTCTTAAATGATAAACAAAGGTAATGAAACCCTTCAAAACTGATCACGTATAATATTTATTAGCAGAGATTCTGCATTTTAAAGGATCTTAAGTAAAATGGAACTAATTGCTCAAAAACTTTTCCTTCCTTTGCTTTTTTTAAACGTGTCTCCTTTAATTTCCTGAGATAAAATGTGACATTTAGAATATAAGGTTGCTCATAATTAAGCATTCTAACGTACAAAGTGATGGAATTTACTTTAAAATATTGCCTTCTGCGACTGCCTCATGGGATACACATCTTGTTTTCCAGAAGGTAACAGAATGCAGCAATTGTGTAGTTATGATTGGATTAGTGGACTTTATTCTGTGAATGCCTATGCTAATTTTCCATTTTGATATGCATCTTCTCTCTGCTTTCTGATGACTGAGACCTTTAATAATATTATCTGGAGCACAGTGACATCTGAATGGGCCCCTAAGCACAAATTTAAATTGGTCACTTCAAGCACGCAATCTTTCATAGAATCATAGAATGGTTTGTCCAGGACACCACCTTCATCCTATGCCAGCCATCCTCAGCCAGTTACACCTTTTGCTAACAACTCTTATTTCTTCTTCCTAGCCCAGATGCACAGCTCAGCATCTCCCTTCCTCCTCAAGCTGCCTTTCCAAAGCATTTCTTCGCGTTTCAAAATGACACATGAGAATGACATTGACCAAAATACCCATGTACAATCATCCTCAGACCTGTTCAGCCTCTTCTCACTTCACCACTGCAGAACTGGATCCAGATAAAGACAAAACAGTCTATAAAACAAGGTTTCAAAATCCTTAAAAAACATATCAGATTCTCTTCGGTTTGCCAGGACTGTATTTCCTATCCCAAACTCATTTATTCCCCCACTTGCACTCTAAAAACTAAATACACACCATCACTCAGATCTCAGCTCAGGATGCCCGGTTGTATTGAACAGTTGCGCTCCCATGTCCTCCTCTTTTTTCACCCCAAGTGGATACGTATTTTAATATATATATAGAAGTACATATGTGTCTGTGTATAGTACATATACACTTATATACACACAGAGAGACAGAGAGAGAAAAATCTTGAAAATTACCTAATTGCTTACATAAGGGAGGATTTAGTGGCATGGATTTAGAATTGTCATTTGAGAATCTTTCTCTCATTTTGTTATTAGCACAAACTGGCTGCTGTAGTTTTACAGAACTCAAAAGGCTTGCTCAAAATGTGATTCTTTTCTTCTAGAAAATAAACAGAAAAATGTAGTCACCCCACTTGCTACCCTAACATCTTCATTTATACCTAACTGCATTGCATTTTCTGAGCAAGGTATAATTTTGCTCAAAGAATGTGCTCTTGCATGCCCAAATGAGCATCGATGTTCACTTGTACAGTCATACACAGTTCACAAGAATATTTGACCCAAGTATGAGCTCCAGAGTAATCGTCTTCTGGCATTCATTTGTTTTTCAGTCAATAGTCAATAAGACACAAACTGTGACTGTTGTAACAGTTCAAAAGTTTCACCCCTTCAACTGGTATGTTAAGTCTCTGAGAGAGTCTTGCTTCATGCTTGCTGCCAGTCATCTCATCATCAGTAAATTTCCATATCCTTCTTTTGACGTGCTCGACTCACAGGACAAATTACAGAATATACCAAGGTAATGAAAATGTGGTATATAAGCAGCTCTACTATATGAAGACTTAGCAATTTGAGAACTAGCACTTAGACTTATTATGGTTACTTCTGTTTCTTGCTATTCTGTCTCAAGGGTTTTAAATAATGTCTGCGTGGACTGCAGAAGAATCTGACTTCTCTCTCTCCAAAATCATATCCTGTCTTAGAGCTGGCAGGAAACCTCCTAGAGGAAAAAACTGAAGTACACATTTTTAATCTTAGTACGGTACAATTCAGTACACAGCCACACAGTTCTCATACTGTTCTCCAAATTGCAATTTTGTCATTATTTGCAAAGTAAAAATAAAATAATTTTATGAAGTTCTTCTCAGAATCATAGCTGAGATGAACATTTGCCATTAACCTTTCAAAGTATTGTCTTTTTTTATTGTTGAGATAGGTTCAAACTATAGATCATATTGTAAAATTGTCTGTATTCCCAGCTTAGACCATTTAGGTCCCAAGCAATAGTCCAAGTCAATAAGGACAATCTGATAATTTTGATTCAAACCTGAACTCCAATACTGGATGTTTTGATGAGCCTCCCTTATCAAGAGCACATCAAATGTTATTTTAGAATTGGCCTTTTCCTGAAAGCAGAAAGACATTTTTATTGTTAAAGCCGTAAAACTGCTAGGTATAAAGCAGCAGAAGAAATATCCTGTTATTGTGTGGAAGGGGCTATACCAAGAAGTACATGAAGTACAGGCTAGAAATTGTCGGTCATGGATTTTAGACAGATATTGTCTGCTGACAGGGACTGAACTGCTGCTGGGATAACTTTGTCATTTATCATCTAAGTAAGACTCCTAGATGATCCACCTCAGCACTGGATTCCATCACCCTCTTTGCTTTTTATCCCACCTGTGGTGATGAAGAGGAAAGGAAGAAACAAGAGAACAGGAGGAAAAAGACATCTCTTGTTAGCGTCATGTAAACTTTTCATTCTGAATCACACAAAATACTTAAAATCATCCTTGGATTTCTTCCCTCTATACAGCTCAAGAGGGAAATTTGGTGAACCCAACAAGTCACCCACACAAGTTTTCTTTAACCTTTCCTGCGATGAATGTAACACTTCAGGCTCTTGTTCTCAACTGTACCACTCAACTTTTCTAAATATATGGGATGTCGCATGTTTCTGGTTATGGCATAGCTAGTTAAAACCAAGCCATATGAGGTTAGTCCTCATAGGCAGCACTCGTCTTCTTTCAACTTCAAATAGTGTTAGAGAAGACCACAGTGCTCAAACTACAAACAGAAATAGTCCTGAGAGAAAGACCTATTTTCTGGAGGGTTCTGCCTGCAAAAAGCCCACCTCAGCATATTTTCCAAAGTTCTAGTTCAACTGATCCAAAGTAAAGCTACTCTGCTGCACCACCTAGTGACAGTGAGAACTGCACTTCAGACAGCTGATCTAATTAAAATATTACCCCTTCCTCCAGCCTTATCTCTCCTTAGCTACAAAGAGTGAAATCCAAGTGTCTTTGAAGCCACAGGGGACTTCCTGTTATCTTCAACAGGCTGAGGATGTCACTAGTGCTCCCAAAATACTTCCAGTAACACTAGAGGAAGAAAAAATTCTTCTAAATCCAGTAATTCCTATGTGCGTTTTTTCTGGCCATAGTATGACCATTCTGTGCAGAAATAAGGCTGAAACCCAAAGCCCTGATGGAAATGCAAAGCTTCCTAAAATTCTGGTTGCTCAGACCTTAGGTTTTACTTTGGGAGACTCCAAGGCTCATTAACTATGGTTCATTTTAGCCTGGCCATCATATTAGATGTGATACAAGTTTTAAACTCGGAAGCCTGTTTCTTTTATTGAGCTCTCTTTACTGTCAAACTGAGACACATGAAGTACTCTTGCTTGGATGGAGGTCTGCATATTTGTAACTCTGCGACTGCAGCTTTCTCAGAACGCATAGTGCCCCTAGTTAGAGATAATAGCTTTTTTAGTACTTAATATTTGGCTTAGTTCAATGGAAAGTCCTTGAATTTCTATGGTTTTTGTCTCTGAAAGTTATTCCACAGACAGCTGGATTCTCTAACTTTCTCTGGCCATCACATCAGGACAGCTTTGATGATGACAGGGCCATTGGGTAAACAGCTATCTCTGTGCAGTTTATGTGGCCAATGTAATAACATTAAACTAATATATTTCACTATTATTTTTTCTCAGTTCATTGATTACAATAAGCTTTTCATAAATATATAATTTCTTTTATAACAGGGTTTACGAATTTCTCCAAGCGTGCAAAACACATAATTTGGTAAATGATGGTTTCATCCCAGCACTAGAAGTGACATACGCTGGGGAGTGGCTAGATGGCACTGGTGCATACTTCTGTGTTGCCACACAGATGTGACTGTTTATAATATGATACTTGTTGGTTGAATTTCCTGGGATGCAATTGTTCAGCTGGAGCTTGATGGTGCTATTGCTCTGTCCTAATTATAGCACCGTATTGTTAAGGAAGACACTCGTACTTAATTCTCCTTCAGTGTTTCACCCTGGGTTTGCTGGTTTGTGAGCTGGATGTTTGCTTCAGGAGGAAAGAAATCAACCACTCAAATATTACAAGCCCACTGCTGAGGTGCTGATGGTTTCTAGAGCTTTTATACATTTCTCAATAACCAACACACTCTGCAAGTTTTGGCTCTGTATCGTTTTTCCACACCTGAAATAAACCCAAGTGTAGGCAGAGTAGCACCGATGGCTCTCTGATGCTGTATGCATATCAAAAATAAATAGTGAGTGCCCAAAAGTTTTGCCTGCCCTTTTTTTCTAGGAATAGCAGTAAACTTTATCATAGTGATATCTAAAAAATATTCATTCTCTCTGCAGCCCAAACCTCTCCCATAGTAGAAAAGAACAGATTTCCCCAATACAAAGATTGAATCTATTAGCTAAAGCTTTACTGTGCCACTGTAGGAGCTTATAATGATGTCTTAAGGGGCTGATTAGAATAGTTGGCACTAATTTCATGTATCTATTATGGCCAGGGAAAAGATGAGAATGTGTATAACATCTGTATGCAATGGTACTACCCGTGCTGGGTGTCTCTCACTTCCCCCCTCTGTCACTTCTGTGACCTGGAGAAAGGGATTGCCTTTGTATGCATTAGTACGGCATTTGCTAAACTTTGTCCCGACTAGTTCTTCTGGGAATTAGAGGAATATACATGAGTATATAATAACAATAAGTCATCATTCAAATTCAACATGTGGAGAAAATAGTTATAGCATAGCCTACACGAGTGATTACTGCTGAATGCAGATCTAACTGCATGGAAAACTATATTCAAGAGGAATCCTTAGACAGGCCTGCAAAATAATTCACTTTCTACTCCCCAAAATAGCATTTGCATGGTTCCCATACACCAGAACTAAACTGAATTTTAAGGAGGTTGGAATTACAATTCTGTGGGATATACCCCAAAACGAATGGAGTGATTTTGCATTAAGAATATGCCTGAGTGGGAGATGGAGGAGGAAATAGGTCCAGCTGCCAGCTTCCTGCTGCCGAAGGGAAGCACAGCTGCTTGGTCTATTGAGCCACAATATTCGGGTAACGGTGGTTTGGAAACGAGACACTTGTTGACTTTCTAGCTATTGCATATTCAGGTCTCGGTGGCTACCGTCCACGCGGTACCCTGGAGCCCCCTCTCACTCCCTGACTTCGAGGCCACTGCTGAGCAGCGCTCTGAGGACTCTTAGGAAGTGATGTGCCCACTACGGCACATGACATGAGAGAGCGGGAAATTTCTCAAAGAAAATAACTTGACAACAGCGCAATCAAAAATGGGGAGAGAGAATGCTAGTAAAATGGCAGCAAAGTAACTATTTGCGTATTTTAGTATCTGCATTGATCTGTTATTCTCTGGGGTACGGCCTTATATGGTGCACTCACACAGCTATACTCCTCCATGCCCCCAGGTTCTGTATTTTGAACATTGTAAAATCCTTTCCTATAGTTTGCCAAAGACAGGCGTAGTTCTTGAAGCTGTTTTAAGGGTCTCACTAGCTATATTGTTTCTGCCTTCGCATTCCTCTCCGGGTTTCTCCAGCTGTAATCAGTTTCAAGACTGTTTACAATCTCACCCCATACCTCCTTCATTCAATATCTAGAGGTCAATTCTTGCCTCCAGCCCATGATACCAATTTCAATCATCTGTTCTTTAGACTTTAAATAAGCCTCTCTGTTTTTTCCCAAGCTGTCCCTAGAACTTGGAGGACTCTAACCACGCCTCCTAAGTTGCAGAAAGCAAAGGCAGGGACTGGAAGAATGAGGCACCGCCCACTGGAGGAGAAGACCAAGTTTGAGACCAGCTGAGGAATCTGAAGGTGTACAAGTCCATGGGCCCTGATGAGATTCACACATGGGTCCTGAGGGAACTGGCAGATGAAGTTGCCAAGCCACTATCCATCATATTTGAGAAGTCGTGGCACTCTGGTGACGTTCCCACTGACTGGAAAGGGGGAAATATAACCCCCATTTTTAAAAGGGGTAAAAAAGAAGACCTGGGGAACTACAGGCTGTTCAGTCTCACCTCTGTGCCCAGCAAGATCATGGAGCAGATCCTCCTGGAAACTCTGCTAAGGCACATGGAAAATAAGGAGTTGATCGGTGACAGCCAACATGGCTTCATGAAGGGCAAATTGTACCTGTCAAATTTGGTGGCCTTCTACGACAGCGTTACAGCCTTGTGGATAAGGGGAGAGCAACAGATGTCATCTGCCCGGACTTGTGCAAAGCATTTGACACTGTCCTGAATGACATGTGATTCTGTAAATTGGAGACACATGGATTTCACCAATGGACTACTCGGTGGATAAGGAACTGGATGGATGGTTGCACGGAAAGTGTTGCGGTCAATGGCTCCTTGTCCAAGTGGTGACCAGTGACAAGTGGTGTTCCTCAGGGGTAGGTACTGGGACCGGTGCTGTTTAACATCCTTGTCGGCGACATGTATGTTGGGATGGAGTGCACCCTCAGCAAGTTGGCCAGTGACACCGAGCTGTGTGGAGCGGTCAACACACTGGAGGGAAGAGATGCCATCCAGAAGGACCTGGAGAGGCTTGAGAGGTGGGCCTGTGCAAACCTCATGTAGTTCAACAAGGTCAAGTACAAGGTTCTGCACATGGGTCAGGGCAATCCCATGCACAAATACAGGTTGGGCAGAGAATAGATTGAGAGCAGCCCTGAGGAGAAGGACTTGGGGGTGTTGGTGGGTGAGAAGCTCAACATGAGCTGGCAAAGTGTGCTTACAGCCCAGAAAGCCAACCGTATCCTGGGCTGCATCAAAAGAAGCATGGCTAGCAGATTGAGGGAGGTCATTCTCCCCCTCTACTCTCCTCTTGTGAGACCACACCTGGAACATTGTGTCCAGCTCTGGAGCCCTCAGCATAAGAAAGATGTGGACCTGTTGAAGCGGGTCCAGAGGAAGGCCATGAAGATGATCAGAGGGCTGAAGCCACTCTCCTCTGAATACAGGCTGACAGAGTTGGGGTTGTTCAGCATGGAGAAGAGAAGTTTCTGGGGAGACCTAATAGCAGCTTTCCAGTATCTGAAAGGGGCCTACAAGAAAGCTGAAGAGGGACTTTTTACAAGGGCATATAGTGATAGAACAAGGGGTAATGGGTTCAAACTAGAAGAGGGTAGATTTAAATTAGATATTAGGAAGAAAGTTTTCACTCTGAGGGTGGTGAGGCACTGGAACAAATTGCCCAGGGAAGTTGTGGAGGCCCCATCCCTGGAGGTCCTCAAGGCCAGGTTATATGGGGCTTTGAGCAACCTGGTCTAGTGGGAGGTGTCCCTGCCTATGGCAGGGGGGTTGGAACTAGATGATCTTTAAGGTCCCTTCCAACTCTAACCATTCTATGATTCTATGATCCATAAGTTTCTGCAGAGGTGCTTCTGCAAAGCTACCTCTTCTTGTGAATTAGAGAATTCATACAAGTAATAAAACATGTGAGAAAAAGTCGTGTCCCCCCCATCATGATTTATGAAAGTGATAAAGGAGGAAATTAACTTAAATGACACTGTATGTAATTGTGCTGTAACAGAGCTGAAATCTAATCAACAAAGTAATTATCTGGGACACTACTGTTATGATTCTGCCAGTCCATATACTGCATTATTATGAAATAATGACATGTTGGTAGGCTGAAGAAACTAACCAGTATATACTTTTTAAAAAAAAGTGAAAATCTAGGCTACTTCTTGTAACTTGTACAGAGTAAGCACAAGTGACTCGCACAACATTGCATCTCACAGGACTCTCCTGGATGTGACAAAAACCTAGAGCTTAACCTTTTAATTAATTTTGTTGTTGGATTAACATTGGTGCATCAGGCTGACTCACCAGGTTGTGTGAATGGAGGAAAGTAGAAACAATGCAGTCTCTCTCTGCAACATGAAGAGCTATTTCCTTCAATCGGGAGAGATCAAGAGTTACCAAAGAATGAATATCTAACAGGAACAGTTATCTTCAAACAGTTATTATACAAATACAAAGGTGGAAAACACACTACTTGTACATATGTGAATTTTCAAGAGCTTAATTATGAAAATATAACACTATTACCCGCAGAGAAAAAGTATGTGAAACATGACTGTTCATAACCACAGATCCTTCAGATCCTGTGTAAAATTCTCCAGAGTGTAAAATTCTCCAGAGTGTTAAATTCCTCGCAATCAATGGGAACACATTTTTCACGTTATGGACTCCTATTTTGTGATAGAAGATGATGTGATAAATCAGGAAAGTCAGTCCAAGATTCATTGATAATTGTAATACATTACAATGCCCATGGGAGAGACACCAACCCAGTAAAAAGATTACTTAAGACGTCTGCTGTGGTACATGGATATGCCTGCTATGAAACTAAATTTTGCCGAGGGCTATACTAGATGGACAAAATTTTCTTTTGGAGGGGCCTGTGATCTTAAAGGGAGGCATAAACCCAATCCAGAGCACACCACAGCACGCACTCAGGCACGCAGATTGGCAGATGTGATCGCTTTATATTCTTTACTGGGACTTACCTCAAGAAGTGCCAAATTTGTTCTAAACTATGCAACAGTTGTGGAACCCCTGCAGGCATTATTACATGATAACTCTAGTTTTCTTGGACATTTGTTTCCAAGTCTTGTTTTCAACCAGTTCAAGAGTTGGACTGTTAGAAATTAGCGCTTGCTTTGAACAATCCCCTTTGTAACTGTAGATGCTTCACACTGTGGCTTAGATGCAGTGCTCAATGCATGAAGTGAAGTCTGAAAGAGCAATCACATTAGTATTACGAACAATAAAATCAAAGCTTTGTCATTAAAAAGAAATCCTTTGCTTCTGTCTAAGCCACTGTAGATGTATTGTACTTCAAACTTCATCATCTCTTAATGGCAATATCATTGTCAACAAATCTCAATGTGCAGCACTTTAAAATACTGCTGTAGACCTCTTGTGCTTTCCTCCTAATTGATAATTCATAGGGAGATTATATTGAAACAGTTGGTTGTATGAAAACTCTAAACTGTGTACAGAAAGAAACTCAAAGTGTCTGTTGAGATGTACTCTATGTTGCCAAGAATATACTCCTTCCTAATGGTGTCTGGGTGTGTTGTATTCTTTTGTTTTATATACTAACCAACACATATGTTCTGTGTCATTTTGGGTTAAAGGAAACCTGATGCTTGAAAGCTGCTATACTTCTACCACCAAGATGGGTATGCCCTTCTTGAGTTGTAGGAAAAGAAAGACCAAGTCTTCTTTCATCGCAGGCACAGGAACCAGGGTTTCCCCTGTGGAGAATCTCCAATTCCCTTCACATCCCCCTGTCCACGTAGAGGTATCTCTTCTGGCCTTCACTGCCCCTCCTCTCCCCTAGAGCAACCCTTCAGCCCTGCTGACGTCCTTGTCCTTCACACCTTACGTATCTTAGCCTGAGCAATTTACCATTGGGTAAACATATCTGCTGCATTACTGCATGATGATTTCTCCTGCCAGCTCCAGGGGAGGATGTCTATCCCCTTTGGTCTCAGCAAACCCTTCAGAGAGGTGTTTTTCTGGGCTTCCTGCTCAGTCCCTAATATCTTTTGTGCTTGCTCCAGGCACAGCACACCCACTGTGATCGCTGAGGGCATTCTCTTGCTGTTGGATAACTCTCCCACACCCCTGCTAAACTGCAGTTTTGGAGACAAGACTCGGAAACTGGAGACAGGTTTTGGAGTCTGCAGTCTGATTGCTAAACTGCTTCTGCAACCCTCTAAATGTCCCCTTCTACAGTTTGTTCCACCTTAGAATATTGTTACATTTAATCAGCGTTTCATCTGTCCTGTATCTGTGTATCGATCCATCCTTCAATAGCTAGATATTCATTTTGAATTACCTTAGAATTCATCAGGTAGCTGAGTTGTAGTGGTAAAAGGTGATGTCTTAGTTTACTTCAATGCCTACTTTGTGTAGCCCTGTATTTAAGTTGCACAGTCCAGCGGACTGTCCTTTTCACCTCTGCTAAAAGCTTCTGAGTGAAAGAGGTTTCTGACTGTCATTTTGCCTAGTTCCTTGTCCAAAGAACCCAACTGCCATAAAATGTAAGACAATAATCTGTTCTCCATGCCACTTCCCAATCCCACAGTACAGATGCCATGCTGGAGACACAGGAATGAAAAAGTAGCCGACTAATCTGAACCTATTTAAATATAACCACCCTTTAAATAGAAAAGATGCAGTAGGTTCCCATATTGTACATTCTCCTGGCTTTGGGGCTTGGCTAATAGATTCTGACACAAACTGCAACTCTCAACTGAAAAACTTCTGTTTACTTAGCATGGATGGAGCAGCCTCATGAGAATAATTATTACAAGCTATAACATCACCGATATTGGTTGATCCTTGTCATTTCATCACACACCTCTCACCGCGTGACATTTTGTTGGCGCTGTCCCATCTTGTAGCGATTCATCCCCTGAGGTACAATTTCCTGCTGGATGGGAGAAGTCTGCGCAGGGACAGTATTTCATTCTCCATTACTCTGTTCAAAAGAGGAACATTTTAGTTCATTTTAGCTCTCTTACTCCAAGCGCTGCACACAGCAAAAGGACCAAAATACTGAGCAGTGATTTGTCCCAAATGAAGTAGCACATGGTGAAGGAAATAGCATGATCCTCTCTAACACTGTGATCCCAGATACCTACTGACTCAAAGTGCACTCTGTTAAAGACTTTCTGGTGGTTAATTTGTTCTGGGTTACTTCTAGGACATTTTCCTCAGGGAGAGGAAATAACTGTGCCCGTGTCACATTATAACAACCTAAAATAAAAAAAAAAATAATCCCTGGATAGTTTGGGGTTTTGGGTATTCTTTTTTTTTTTTTTTAAAGCTCGATCCTATATGCCTGCCTAAGGTGTTACAGCTTCTTCTTGCTTTTTGCTGAGCCTTTTCCCTGACAAAAGAGCGCTGCGATTCTGGCTGCGAAGCGCAGCTGTTGGGAAGTCAACCCTCTAGTGGTCAGATCCTGCACGGAGCTTCCAGCAAGTTACACAAAAGCAAATCTCTGCAGGTTTTTTGGGGCTTTTTTTTTTCTGTTTGTCTGGCAATAAAAAAAAAAAAAAAGTCGTCACATTCATGTTTAAATGCAGTGCTACCTAAATTAAGATAATGGGGGAAATACAGTATTGTTTAGTTTCCCAGTCATGAAAGTATTGTAAACATTAGAGCTGGATTGATGCACTTCTTGATGACTTGAAGTGGTTTTCATAAATGAAGTCCAAATATGTAATAGCTGCTCTCAATTTTCTATGAGAAGATTTATTCAAAAATAAATTTAGCTAAGGGGAAAAAAGAGACAGATTTGAAAGCTGAATTATTGCCAAGAACTCAAACATTGAAGCAGCCAGTCCCTTTTGAGACAGCTGCAACATTTCATGGTGTAAAGTCAGCGAATTTCCACAGGCCCTGCTGCCAGAGACCACAAAATGGTTTCAAACAACGGCTCACTTCATGATATTTTTGTTTTTTAAAAAAAAGTGTCCTTGTGCTGCTGAGTGGGCAGTGTGCGCTAAGTTAGCAGATTAATGAAAATGTTTCACTGGCACAAGATTTTGATTGCCCCAGTGCAAAATTGCTTGCAGATTGGAAAACAGCATGTTTCATTTCAAACTCATTCTCTTCCCATACATTAGCACTTGTCAATGTAGCCATTAAGCACAGTCAGTGCAGAAATTTAATTACAAAACCATTTATTTTATTGAAAGAAAAATAAACCCAAGCTACCTCAAATGCATTAGGTGGGTTCAAAACATGTTCGGCTGATAACACCCAAGGGTAGAGAGGCTGCTGTAAGAATAATGTTCCTTTCATGTGTGGTGGGGACTCAATATTAGAAACAGCTGCCTATAAGTCATTCTTTATTTAAGTTCTATTATGAATTAAAGAACAACTGATTTAATGAAGGAACTTTTTATATCTGAAGTTACTCAGCTGTGGTATTCATTCTGTCTTCCTTTAAGAAAGAGGTTAAATTTTGAATGCTAAGTAGGTGAACAGAACGATACTTTTTATTGAATACTGGGTTGGGGTTTTTTTTGCTCATGTTAGCCTTTTGTTCTCCTAATGTTTGAAGAATGTAAGGTCTGCGGTATTAAAGGAAGTAACAAAAATGTGCTAAACACATCAAAAAGTAAAAAATCTGTATCTTATTTATGCCACAGAGTTCTACGCTCTGCATGTCTTATAGGCATTTGGAAAGGCCCAAGAATAAGGATCTCTAACGAAATGATAGATGTGGGTCAAGCAGCACTCTGATGTCATGGTACATATTGCCTCTGTCTCACTACTAATGAGCTGCCAATAACAGGTCTGTTTTACTGTTCTGCCTGAAGAAGAAAAAAAGGAGTTATAACCTTAGTGGTTTGGACTGATTTGTCAATTTAAAGTGCTTTTTTTCCCCTGTCTGAGATATCTACCCACAATTTCTTGCAGACATACACTCATGTAGTCCACCCAGCTGAAGAGCCTGGAGCAGGGAGATGTGCGTGTTTGCACCACCCTGGGATGGATGATAGAGAGACCGCTGCTGCGGGGAAAACCACCCCACAGAGAGAAAGCTTACTGGCAACACGACGTTTACTACGAGGAGAGTGGCTCTGTCTAACACAATGCTTCCTCCTCACCACTGTCCTATGCCCAAGTCATCAACCCGTGTGTGTGTGTGTGTAGGGGTGGGAGGAGGTGGTGGGGTCCTCGTCACGTCCCGGACAGCCAGTGCCTTACATGTGAGTTTGATCACCCCCTGCCTTAAGCAAGTATGGAAACAGATGCTATTAATGGATATAAAGTTATTTCATACAGCCATAATACTTCACAGAATGTCTTCCTATGTTAGCCAAGATTATCACATCATGCTCAGGAGCATTGCCTTTCATTAACAGAATTAACAATTAAGTGCACACCTTTGTTTTAGATAATTTCTGTAAAAACACCTGTTTTCACTTTTTCTGAGTTTACCGTAAAGAGGAATACCGTAGGTGTTTCTGTCGACTTTTAAAATCTTTATTTAGCTTTACCCATGCATCCCTTTTTTCCACCAGCAGAAGTGCCAACCAGTGCGACACGTTCCTCAGCAACGAGAGGAACACATGATCCTCCTCGCCCACATCCCACAACTGCAGCACCACGAGTCATCCCGGAGAAAACAAGACGACCGCCAGCCCTGCCTGGACAGAGAGTGGTCACCCTCACCAGGGAGGGTTCCTCCGACACATTCCCATCCCACCTTGCCCCACAGCCTGGCAGAGGGAAGGCGCTGGTTACTGATGCTCCAAGCGGAGGTAACATATCACCTTCTCTACATCCGAGTCTATTTTGTGTTTAGGAAAGGTCTGTACAGAAGCGGACACTGCGCCCATTCACACACACCACAGGGCACAAGTACAGAGCAGATAAGAGCGCAGCACACTCCAAGGGGGACGTTTCACGCCTGAATTAGGGTATCCTTTGCCCATGGATTTTACATTTGTTAATCAGATAAGTTTTCTCTCTCCAGTTCACTAAGAGAATTGGCACATAAAATAGTCTCGAAAACCTAGGAAATCTTAGAATTGCATTTCTGTGCCATTGTCATAAATGCATATATCAGGGTGGAAGAAAAAAGCCTACAAAAAAGCGGGAACCAACCCATCCCTGTGTTTAGTTTCTGAGTTGAAATCTAGTTGCAAGGGAGCTGAGGGAAACAAATTCTGTTAAAATATATGCGGGGGATGAGGCTTGAGGGAAAGGTAGTGCCAGGTTACCTCAGGGATCTTCCCTGGAGATTAGGGAGCGTGCCGTGTGTTGGAGCCATTCTGGAGCATCACTTCTCACGTCATAAAACCGCCCACCGGCACCATCCTCCTCCTCCCCTTGAGTCCAGCCCCAGGGAGAGGCTGGTGGGATCAGCTCTCCCACTTGGTAGCTCCCAAGTACATCCTGCAGTGACAGTTGCCTTGGGGTTTTTTTTTGTACTTCTATATAAAAAGTTCCCAAGAGCTGTTTATATATTAATTTGAAAGGCTGCTGAAAAGGAGACTGTAGCACAGGATGCCACAAAAAGAGAGCTGCAAAATGCAAACAGGGAATCAAAACAAATGCCTCCTCTGAAGAGAACCATTGCCTGCAGAGATTCCATCTTTACGGACTACCCGAGGTTTTCAAACTAACAAAATGGTTGCCTGGAAGCATGAGATGAAAGACAGCTGGAGAATAACTGGACTGTGTATCATTGACACAAAATAATTTCCCTGGAATGGGGCAATTTAGTTCATTCCCCAACTCTGTAGTACCTCTCCATTTTAATTTTTTCTGAACCATTTCAAATAAACCCCTGTCTACACAAACCTTTTGTTAGTCATCTCTACAATGAAAAGGTACAGAAGTTTTCCTCTTAAAAGTCTACGCATATTTCTTTCCTAATATTCCTAGGCACGGACGTATGCCCATTATAGGGATTCACAAATTTTCTATTTCTAGTATCTGAACTTCTCACAAACTTTAACACAAGTTTATGGTGCACCATTTTACAGACGAAGAGAGAAAGCAGGTAAAATGAGATTCTATGATTTTCCCAGATCTGGAAGTCAACAGAAAAGTCCGAGGCTGCACTAGGCTCCCTTGACTATCTTTTATCTTTGTCAGCTCAAAAGGGATTTGGAATAGGAGTTATCCCAGATTTACAAGAGGAGCAGCCTCTGTTGTCCTAAATTTGGATACTCCCTGTGGTACTATAGTTCCTAAGCTCAATCTTTATTCAAGACACACGACAGAAAACTAAGCCCCTTATTGAGAGCCATTGCAGTAACTCAAAGCACACTGAAGTGGAGCATGCCTTCTCGTGTACTGACATACCCTGTTCTACAACTCACTTGCCTCTGCCCTACAATGTCCTTTAATGTTTTTTTGAACACAGTGCGAGAAGCAATATAGAATGAGAAAATCCAGAGAAGAAAAGTTACAAAGTTTTTTCAGTCCCTTGAAGGAAATATAGTATAATAGACTGATACTGAGCACAAGCAAATACGTAATGTGCATGTGGCTACAGTGACTGGACACTTTAGGATCTAATTTTTCAGTCAGGGAAGAATAATCTGTTTTCTCTTAACGCAATAAGGAATAAGACAAACAAACACAATAATCATAATAATTGTTAAAGTAGAGTAGAAAAATGGGAAGAATTACCATGGTAGGAAACACGTCTTCTCTGACAGTATTCAGGGAAAAAGCTCCCAGGAAGATGGAGTATTGGGATGCTGATCCACCCGCAGCAGCTCATGCCTTCACACAAAAACTAGGTGTAGCTAAGACCAGCTGCTTATCCTGGATAAAAAATGTGAGCCTTGCCACAGCAGGCCATCTTAGGGCACAGACCTCAGCCAGAAGAAAGGGATGCCCTGTCAGCAGGCAATGTGAAAGATGCACCCAACTGCAGTGAAGTAACTACACCCTCAGCTTCAGCTTCTTTGTGGTTAAAAGAGTCACTGACCAGTCTGAAGAGCAAGGCTGGGAATGTCAGCTCCACAATGTTTACCTCACTAGTGTCTGACAAAATAAACTTAATATCTAAAACCACTTTGCCCCACAAAGAGTTAACCTCGGAGAAGAATCCCTCATACGAAAGAAGGAAGAGCTGCCCACCATGTGGGCACAAACTTCAACATACCACCTTCTGCAGCGTGTGCAATGCTGCGTCTGCAAAATGCTTCATCCAGCTGAAAAAAAAATAAATAATTCGAGACAGAGTGAGTGTAAACATATTCCCATAACACATGAAGTAGGGACAAGTGGACAAGTACTTGACTACATGAGTTTCACAGCTCACTGGGTGTCATTCCAAAAAGCATCTGTCACCGCCACTGGCAATGAATTTTGAAAACAACTGTATTTTGCATCTCAGAGTTTAACAGGATCGCACAGCCGCCAACAAACTATCTAAGCCCAAAGATCTAGTGAACGTGCGCTTTACCTTTCCAGATCTTGTCCTTGGTTATATTATCAGTGACAGGAGTGACAGTGTTGCTAGGATGGTGTTAGACAGCAAATTCACACAGGGATCTGACTTGTCAAATCAGCACTCTCTGTCTGAACTTTTGCACGATTCTCTTAAGAGCTATTTCTTCTTTTTTTTTTTTAATACTAAACATGTTCCACTTGAGGTTTGTAAACTTTTACCCATTTCAGTAATTCCAGAAGAGCAATGATGGGATTAGGAAATATATTGTGTCTTGCAGGAAAACCAGAAACCACTTGCCACCTCCACCCTGAGATGTAGGTACAGGAGAGGTGTTTATAGCAGCTAAAAATCTGGGGGGGGCAAAGAAAGTGGCCTCTTCATGCCACTGGGAATTTGGCTGCAATAGCAACTGGATCTTCTCCTACCTGCATATTACTATTAGATGTGAGGAACTGTTGCACCAGGGGCCATATTAATGCATAGTAAGATAGAATCCCATATCCTAAAGAATGTAAGTTTTAAAAGAAAAAGAATGGGGAAAGAACCAAGGCACAGAGAGGCAAATTAATTGGCCTGATTTCAGCAGCACAGTCAGAAACAAGCCCGATTTCTCTTCTCCAACATTTACTCTTTTAAAACACGCTATTCTCCCATACAGGCCCATTTGAGGGCTATAATTGAACTGTGCAGAGGAGCTGTCCCTTAGTCAGAGATAAAGGAAGAAGTTAAAAATTAACCATGAATAAAATTACTGCTCTAGAGTTGTTTTAGTCTACTATCAAAAATAAAAAACATACATTGTTAATTTTTATGTTAATTTGAATAGCATCTGAGATTTTCCTTACCTGTGTACCTGCAAAGGTGTTGTTGGGAAGTAATCAAGACCAGAGTCACTATTTTCCATAAGAAAAGACTAGCCTAAATTTGTATGTTTTTATCCCAAAGACCCATTCTGCTCTATAAGCAGCATTAGCTCAGTTCAAACAAGAGAACGAGGGCAAATGCACACTAGAGACCGCTGATCAAAACAACGAGTGTAAAGTGATGTGGTATCTTATCACCTTGGCCATTGCTGATGCTTTCTGGGAGGGAAACAACAGTAAAAGGCAGTCCTGCCCTTATTGTCTCCCGCAGAAATGTAGGGAGCATGGTTGTTCCTGTCACCTGCCCTGGCTGACAGCCCACAAAGCTGCTGGACAAGGACCAGGGCATGTGCAATAACCTCTCAGCATAGGTCCATCTGACAAAGGTGGGACAATCCAGCTAGGACATCCCGTGGTTCTAACAACCTGTGTCTATCTTCCAGTGTCCAAATACATGAATCTGTTCCTGCAGTGCTAATCTCTGGAATGTTTTGGATCCAAATGTGCAGAGACCCACTTTGATGCCCATGTGAGGGAGAAGAAAGAGGGAACTGAAGAGTCTGAGGAAGCAGCATGGCACGTTGGGTTGATTCTAACTCAACAGCCCACATTTCCTTGCTGCATGCACTGCTGGTAGGTGACAGAGTTGAGGGTCAGGTTGTGGCAATCCAAGGGCTGTGAAACGCACACACACTTGCACACATCTCTGTCTAAAAGATTTATTTTGGTTGCTAATGTTTCTTCTCTTACCCACTGCGTGTTCTGTTTTGATCTTGATTTTGGGCCCAGCTGCGAATTCAAACATACTATTAGAGCGTATCTTCTCAAACACTGTTGTACTAACATCAGTTTCTACCCTACAAAAAGGAAAAATATAGAACCTGAATCATCTTTCCACCATATGAGTCAGAAACACATCCCTTTTAAATATAGAATGGAGAATATAGCTGGCTTTGTTTAACACTCTTCTTTCTAGGCTGTGAGACATTATTGTCCATTTAAAATACATGGGTGCTAAGAATGAAAAAAAGATTAAATCATGTATTGGAAATCACAAAGTTTTTTTCTTCCTAGCAGCTGTATAGCAAGTTAACACTTCATTTTTTCTAAGAGGCTGTCTGCATTTATTAGTGGTCTTTGGCTAAATTGCAACTGAAAAACTATGTTAAAAAAGAACAACCTCTGCAGAAATGAAAATTGTGTTTGCAATAATTGCCTAATGATGTTTTTTTCTACTTCTGTGCTAGGAACTGTAGTTTGGATTATACATATGCTTTACAGGGGGGTAGTAAATTGTCATTCTCTCTATGGATTTACAAGATCAATCTTGGTAATTTGTTAGTTACAGGGTATGTAATGTGATATTATTGCTCATGTTACACAAGAGGATTACATGGCTTACTAAATAAAGCAGTGGTCTTTACGTTAGGGACCATACTTCCTTCCAGACTGATGCCTAGACAAGTGAAATTAGATTGGTGATCTCAGCCTTAGGACCATCTCTGGTGAATATAGACCGAGATCCCCAAATGACTAAACACAACGGAGCCAATCACTCATCTCTGTATGCTCGTCCCTAACACCTGGATTCCAGATTCTTACACGTTTTTTATTCATCAGCTGTTGAAACACACTGATGTGTGGTTTTTCAGTGCGAGATTTACCAAGTTCCAAATTTGTACCTACGCTCCTGTTAGTTTATTAGAGGCCTGTGAAATTCTATTCAGGTTGTATAAAGGCGCATTCAAGTATTCTTTTTAACAGGCTTCATATTTTTCAGTTTGAAAATCCATCCATATTTCACCTTTGACTTTCAGGGGGAGCAGATACCGTTATTACTGTGTTAGATGGTTGATATAAATCAGAGAGACTAGAAAGAAGAAAAAGCTATTAAAATCTTCAGTTTAGTTTCAGTTCAAGCTTGTTCTTTACAACATTTTTGTTCTTGAAAGTGCTTTTTGATATTCTGCTTCTCAGCCTAAAATCCTTTTTTTTTTTAAATTTTGCTTCTCACAGATTAAATCCTTCCCCTCTGTCCAAGAAGTGTGCCCTTTTTCAATATTTGTAGACAGTTATCTGTCCATATATGTCTTACCTCTCTTCCCCATGATTAATTTTAACACTGTTTTCTGAGCTCAGGCTGGCATTTCAATGTATTTCAGGTGAAGTGGGTCTTACAATTGAACACAATATCCCAGATGTAACTGATTAAAAGAGAATGATATCTTAACCACCTAGGATCAAATTGCTAATGTTTGTCTTCCTTTGATTATTTTTCGCACTCTAAAATTTCTGAATAAATTTTGTATTGATTAAAAGAGCTGCACTGACAGCTTTAAGCCCGCCCGTCTCTGTTTATCCGCGGAAGAGTAAAGCTCAGCATTGCTCTGTCAGTCTAGATCAGCCCTGACCACGAAAGACCGTATCTATGGTTGAAAGACTTGTATTTAAGTGAAGTCAGCCTAGCCATAGGCCCCTCAACACTGGTAATTTTTGCTTACCCTTGTTAATTTTAACACCCTCAAGCATCTACCAATCCTTTGCATTGTAAACTCAGTGAGGAAACGAATAATGCTCAGATTTTTAAAAATACTTAGGTACCCAAAGACACGGCGCACCTTTAGAATAAGGGCTGACCTTAAGGTCATGCTAAATCACATACCCACCGCCTGTTTCTACAGCAGCCCTCTTAGACTGACTCCCAGCATTAAGCCTGCGTAAGCCTAAGAGCCTGGGGCTGTGCCTGTGCTGAGGCCAAGACCACTCCTGCAACAGGATCCTCTCCTGCCCCCGCAGCCTGGGACATCGAAACACTGGAAGTCCATCAGCACCAGTGCCACAGAGTCCCTCTTCCTGATTTAAGACTCATCCCTGCTTCACTTTCTGAAATTTTTTTGTGGCCCAACTTGGAGGGGCAGATAAGCAGTGCCAAAATCTCCCCGTTTAGCAGCCAGACCTGCCTCAGCCTGCTTGAGGACAGTCCTTGGCGAAAACTCTAATAACAAATGGGCCCTAAAGCCAAGCAGTGGAAATCTGGGATGCAATTTGGTACATTCATTTGAAAAAACAACACTCCGTTCCCTGCAGCCTTTTTTAGGTTCATATACATTTCTGAAGAATCCTGCTCCATGGCACAACAGAAATAAAACATAAATAAATAAATAAAGTGTATGTTAGGGCTCTACTGAGAGAGACAACAAGGGTACCACTTGCCTGAGCAATTGTGCTTTTCAGATGAGACAGCTGAGCTATCAGGAACAGAACTGTGACTGCCTGCTCATTTTAAGTGGACAACTACATCTGTAAATCACTAACTTCTGGTTACTGTTGACCAAGACTACTCGAATAAATAACCTAGAGGTCAAAGTATCTGCATCCCATTACCAAGCTCCGAAAGCCGCTTAGTCACTTCACCGCAAATACTGCAGCTGCCGTGCAATGCGGCACAGACAGCTCTAACGAGTAGTTTCAGAAGCCTTGGTTTGGCTTCGCGCTCTGCAAGGACACAGGCATGCCTACAGGCAAGGCCTGGATAATTCGAGGAATGTTTTCTGCATTTTTTGTGGCTGCTAAAACAGAATGAATACTTGCTGTAGTTTATATCAGCGGAAGCAGTACCAGCCCATCCGGCAGAGGAGGTGTGTGGTTGGGTGACAGCTCAGGAGCTGTGGTAGTTCATGGTGGCTGCTGTCACCAAAACATCTCCCCATAAGGGACAGTGCACAAGGGGCAGAGGCCTGAATCTGGAAGGAAGCTGAGGAGCGGCTGGAGATCTGAGACTGTACAACATAACCCCAAGCAAAAGGAGACGATGTGGTCCTAGTGTTCCCCCACTTCCCTCCTGACCCCACTGGGAGACCCTCTCCACAAAGGGGCAGCCCAGGTGCAGAGCCAGTGGCCATGGGTGGCTGCGCAGAGGGGCTCTTGGAGGGGACACCAGCTGTGCCATGCAGAGTCCCACTCTCCCCATCACCCAGCAGTCAGGACTTCAAGGCAGTGGAGGTGAACCCCTCTCAGACACCACCGAGGTTCTTGGTGATCCTTGAATGGAACAACTGTTGGGGTGAGACAGGGTGGACAGAAACCCACTTCCCAAACTGAGAGGGCAGCTAAGACCTGACAGAAGCAATTTCCCACTGTTTATTGCAGATGGAGATCCCACATGCATAAGACAGGTAGCAAGCAGAGGAGGAGCAAGGCCAGTCTCCTAAAATTAGTGCTGTAAAAGGATTATTGCTTTACACAGAAGAGATATGAGACTGAGAGTGACAGAGATTGGGAGTTTTGCTCTTTGAGATTTTTACAAGGGAGCAATGAGCCTGGTAATTACTGGACTGAAGCTCATAACAGAACTTACAAGTGCATTGTCAGTGTAGTTGCCTCCTTTCCCAGATTTTTAACTCTAGCTCAGTCTTGCCCCTCCGTTCACAGGTACAAATGCCTCTGGCTTTCTGGAAGTGACTAGAGCAGAACTGACTTGCTAGTTCTTACCCTAAGAAACTGTTGGTAGCCTACAGGTAGAAATCAAAAGCGTGTCAGTTGAGATTTGGGTAAAGTAAGACTTGTACAGCATTAAGGCAGTTTAAGTGCTCAGATCTGCAAATTAGCCTGGTCTTTGTACTTTTCTTGCTTTACCGAAAAATCTAGAGTGAAACTTGCCACTCTGGGTTATTTCACTGTCAACCACACGGACAAATGAGGCTTTCGGCACACACTGTCGGGTTTTTTTTTTTTTTAATGGTTTCAAAATTTTCTGCAGAGAAAAAGGAGGCACCTACTGATCACTTATAAACTATTAACAACAAACAGCGTAAAAAAAGTCACTTCAAATTAGTTGATAAAGCACAAATATGCAAGTTTTTTTTTTCTATGTTGTATTGGTGATTAAGATTTTAGGAGGGAAAACATATGTCAGAGCTCAGCCAGTATTATTTAAATAATATTATTAATAATAATATTATATAATATAATAGAATATAATAATATATATAATATTATAAATTGTTGAGTGAAGCTTACTTACTGTGGAATTATCTACAACTTTGGTTTTTCATGATTGCTCAGTGAAAACTGCATTATCAGGGTTGGCTTAATTTTTTAACAAACTGCAGCTCAAAATCAAACTCAATTTATAATATATGCATTGACAGAAGTTCTCTTTTGGATCCACAGGGGGTATAAAGGAGCTGATGTTTCCAAGATGGCAGAAACACTTCTAATAGTGACAACAAGGTATCACCAGAGGCTTTTTTTTTTTTCCCAGCACTACAGAAAAACAGGTTGCCAAAGCTAGGCAGGTGGGATGGGAAGATCTTTCCCTCCAACACACTTTCTGCTGAGGGCATCAGGAGTCATTTTAGTCCATGTGTCTCAGGAGGCTGACACAAAGTCCCTTTAAGCCAAGGGGAGAATTTTCATTAATATCAGCAGGCATCTGCTGAGGAGCCAAAAGGCTACGTGAATTAAATCAGTGAATCAGAAACGGAAGATGGAGCCAGGTCCGTGATGGACATCAGGAAGCAACTCCATATTATTAGTTCAAAAGAATGAAGCCCAGAACCGCAGCTCCGATATCATCCTGTCTTCAATCCCTTGGTAGGCTGCTGCTCTTGGATCTACTCAGGGGCTCAGCTTTTAGCAGTGAAAGCAGCGGTTTGCCCATTCTACAAAACAACTACCAGCCATGACTGTCTCCCAAAACAGGAACTAGAGCAAGGGTTCTCCAGGGCTTGCCATGCTTAGTCAATTTAGATAGAGACAGGGGTATCCTGAGTCCTGACAGGGGCAATTTTCATGTCACAGGCAGTACCCTATGCTCCATTTCCATGTAAAACACTGAAAAATACTGATTTCTTTCTTGTTTCCCAGAGGGAGAATAAGGAAACATGCCACAGCAACACAATCCTTCATAAAATTAAGCCAACAATAATATTTTTTTGCAAGTTTTTTTTCAATGGTTTGTTCATACTCTCCCGTTGGGCAGAAGATGACAAAGAATGACATGTCCCTCATGTCAAAGTCCCCTATAGCATGAATACAATAAAAGCAGCATGAAATACAGGGAGTTTTTAAAGGGGTGCTTTGTTGGCCTTCTTCCCTCTGCCTGTTTTCCCAAGCGATCACAAAAAGAGCACAAAGAGATAAAATAGATGAGTTGGGGAGAAAGAGGCAGATCTCCAACGTATTGCCCGGCCCAGTCCTGCACTCGGTGACAGCTCCCACCTTGTCAGGCTGAGGCAGTGGGTTCCCCATCATCCCCCAGCCTGCCTGAAGCACGTGTCAAAATACATATGTCAGAGGATGTGGCAAGTTCCCACCTCCCACCTTTGCGCGGCACAGGCTGGACCAGGAAGCTCACCATGAGACTGTAGGCTGAATGTGACCTCCCTAAAGCACAGTGAGGTCCACCAGCCCTCCCATCCACTAAGGAAGGGTAACCAAGCCCTGGAAGTCTGCAACCTTCAAAAGGCAAAGCCTCTCCAGAGTCAGCGAGACTTTTTTTATTGACACTATAGAGAAACCAGACATAATGATGTCATCGTGTATAAATGCTATGATAGACGGATCTCAAAAGGTAAACATAGTTTGTACTGAACTGGTTGCAAGTGCTCTGCAAGGACTGTGGAGCTTTAGCCTGCTCTCCAAAATTACTACTGAGTTTTTGAAGTGGAGTTATTTGCAGAAACATAACCGTCAAACACATTTGAATAGGTGGAGGCTTGCAATATAAAGTGTAGCCTCATTTACATTAAAAAGTAGTTGCTTTCCATAGTGGAAAAATTATGGAAGCAAAACGTATCATTGAAAACCACACTTGATTAACTGAGACAGATTTTTACGCATGCCAATTATTACATTTTACTCCTAAGATATCTATTACTACTAGCAACATATTTTATGGGTTTATTAAGAACGTCACGTTGTCTTTTCCAGCTTAACTGCAAATAATTCAAACAAAATGTTGGAAGATTTCCATTACAGCTTGTTAGGAAAAAAATGTTATCTTTCCAAAACAGTTATTTTTGAAAAAATTCTAAATATTTCAGAACCAATTTCAATATTCAAGCAAAGACCAACACACCGGGAAAACACACTTCCTTAATACATGGGGAGCTTCATGTGACAGGTTCTTGTACGATAGTGTCCCCTTTTGCAGAAGGGCTCTTTGGAAAATCTCTGGCTAAAGAGCCCATTGAATGCCATCTGGCTGGAGAGCCTACCCACAGAGGCAACTCTCATGCCTACAGAGTAGCAGAGGACTTCAATTCCAATCCAAATATTTTCCCTTTCAGGCAAGGTATTTTAACTTTTTGACTAACATAAATAAATAAAATACCATAAAAAGCAAATACTTTTGCAAAAGAAATCTCACATCATCAGAATTAGAGCTGTGTAAATGATTGGATTTTTTGGTAGAGAAGTCAAATGAAAATATTAGTAGGAATAAAAATAATAACTAATCTTCAATCTTGCTACATTTATTTATTTATTTATTTATTGCACTTATTTTCAGAAGATAAAACCACAAAACTTCAACATTTCCTGTTCATTGAAAACCTTGTGTGTTGACCTGTTCTATCTATGACACAGCTTCCACAGCATGTGCTATTTTTAATAACGTTAGCAGAGCTCAGAAGAGGAGATCACAAAACAAGGGTAATTTAAAATACTGCTGTTGAAAACACCTTTCAGTTGAACTCTGAAATTCCTGAGATGTGACCACCGTGGTGAATTTCAAGTCTACTGATTGGGAAAGAACTTCTTAAATCATGCCATTCATAAGAAATAAAAATCTACTCGAAACGAGTCCAAGACAAATGTTTTTTATATACAGGCTCAAATCTAGATTTTGAAATCATGCAAGACTGTTAAGTCCAATCAGTTATTACTTCCTCAGAAACTCCATTTTCAATCATGAGTCCATTTTATAAGCCTGCCAAAATTCAGTGGCATTTCTCTCGAATTATACCTTTAGGTTGTATGAACACAAGCACAGAATTTATAGCTTCATTCAAGATTAACCATACAGAAGAACTCAGGTACGAGGAAGACATGCGAACCCCAAAGCTAAAGGTCAGACCCCGTTAAACATACCACTCTTCATACCTACAGCAGCCCCGGTTAAAATGTACAGGACACATGCATTTTTTGCTATCTGGTCCTCACGATGGGACACAGGGGAAATTGTGCTTTAGAAGTTAATCAGCTTTTTGTGGCAGTAACTCTAAAGCGAAGTGTTACCTGGTGTGCCAGGAATGTCCTGTTTTCCTTTGAGAAGAGCCTGCCAAGGTACTGCATTACCATCATATGTCTCTCATAACCGCTCGCTATTATCAGCTTCTCGGTTTCATCTCCTGGATCAGCGCAAGTTTCTTAAAAGTATTTATTTTCTTTGCTAGCCCAGCGAAGGGCTGTCACAGCACATTGGATTACAGCAGCAAACAGGCCCGCTGGAGCACCAAGACCGCTCGGCTCCCCCCACAGCCTCCCACACCCTCACGGAGGGGTGCACGGCTGGCTTACCTAGAGAAGGGTAGGGAAGATGTGGTACCACTTTCCACGGCACGTGTAGGCTTCATCTCTCCCCTCTGGCAAACCACTGCTGGTGGGGACACCACTAGTTCTGCAGGGATTGCAAAGGTACTGCCTAAGGGCAAGTAATTTGCTGCTGCACCGTACCAGGCTGCAGCAGACAGCAGGTAGGTTAGCAGTATTTTTCCCAGAGAAGGATGACTTCATTGCCTTATAACAAAAAATGAAATCTTCCTCCCTCCACTTTACGCTACAAAAGGGGCAGGAGCAGACCAAAGGGACCCTGCAAACTCCATATGAGGCTGGGGAAGCCTTTCCTCTCACTGCTGCAGTAGAGGATCGCTGAGGACCCACTTGCAAGTGCCAACAGAGGCAGTTGGACTTGGTTTGGGATGAGCAGGCTTCAAAGTCTGGGTTACATCTACTGAGACCTGGGGCAACCTCTGCAGTGGACCGGGCTGCCCAGGCCAGCTGCTGCAGCTGAGGCTGCTGGCGCTGGAGACCATCTGCCCCAACAGCTTCGTCAGCATGCTCGCCTCCTCCCCCTCGGTTACCTGTGCTGTTTGCTGCTGCCAGAAGGTCCTCTGCTCCCACCACCTCTACACTGCCCATGTCTGGGACATAGGCTGAATTAACGAGAACGTAGCTCCATTCCCACTGAGGATCTCACCTATCACCACCAGGCAAGGCAAATGATGATTTCGCACTTGCAGCTGATTGTTCCATGAGACAAATTCCTAAGGGAAATCAAGGCCTTAGGAAGGAGCATTGCAAGTCATGGCAAGGATCTCTCTAAAACTGAGAAGAACCTTGGGGTCGAGTGGCCACCTCCCCTCTGCTTAAGCAGTGAGTTTAGTGTTACACCCGACGTGCGTCCCCCAGGGTCCCCATCCTTGTCCCTCCCAACAGGCACAGAACAAATCGCCCTGACATGGCCTGTGGCACAGAAGACCTCAGCGGGCAAAGAGAAACTTTCTACATTTGCAAGAGCCCCCGTGCACAGCACTTCAAAGAAGGTCAGAAACTCTTTGTCTCACCGTTTCAGACTGATGGCTGTCACCACCGTGTGCTCTCCATGTAGAATCAATTAGTAATAGCCAAAGTCTCTGGTGACTCTGCAGAGACGGATTTTCTTCCTCTTCTGAAATACCGTCAAGGTTTTCTCATCAAAGGATTATGCCTATGACAAGAAAGCAATGTAATTTAATATAAGCTGAGAGGGAAATGGAAAACTCCCCCACCTGAGGCTAAAGCTGGGACTGTTGTATCTGGAAACACAGTCATATAATCTCCAAAATGATTTCTCACCTCTGCCTCAAAAAAATCCCAACCCTTTCAAAACAGTCTTTCCAGAGTGTGCATGTGTAAGAGGGAGAAAATTAGCTTAGGTCAATCCCATGCCCTCTAGCATAGGTAATTCTCTATTTCAGATACAGTTTTGTTGTTTGTTCTGTATAGAAAGATGAAAAATATTACAGACAGAAGTAAGGTTTTCAAACCCTGCTTAGTCTCCTTCTAGACCCTGTTTTCAGTTGTTATAAATTAGAAGTCAATGGATCTGTGCAGTTTACAGCAGTGAATTTCTGAACCACTGAGTCTAAAACAGGAAACAGGTTTATAAGATAAATGGCCACAAATTCCCTATTACTCGGTATATTTTTTCAGAATATGCATTCTTTTGGCAGCATACCACACTTATTACAGGCGCCCACATTTCTGTCACAAATATTTTAGTGAAGTAGCCTTTTTAAAATACGATATCATTTGTGGATGACCATGGACTCGGTGGTGTGTGTCCATTCCTCAAATTAGTCTGCCTGATGGCTGTATCCATTTTTCTTTTTTTTTTTTTTTCCTTTCCCTTTTGCGGTCACATATTTTATTTACCAAACTAGTTTGTGAGAGTTGGAGGAAAGGTACTGTCTGTGCTTTCCTCACACAGAACGGATTCCAGAGACATTTTAGTACTATTCAGAAAGAGAGCTTGGCAGGCCTTCCCCGTCACGGTAATTCACATAAGCTTAAGGCTACCACTCAGACAGAAAGAGAAAAACAAATATAAGTGGAGGAACAATTTTCCTAATTGTTTACACTTTCTGTGTGAACTTATTCATGAAACTTGCGGCCCTATATTTTTTTATATGCTCTCATAGAATAAAGCGTTTCAGTAAAGAAAATAGACGTGGTGGTTGTTTCCACTTGGGTGCTGTTTTCTCACGGTGTCCATGGTTTCGCAGACAAAGTGGCCGTCTCCGCTTTCTTTGCTGACCCTGCACGGCAGGCAAAGCGGCTCAGCCTTCAGCAATCTGGATTCGCATGAGTTTTGGGGTGACAAAAAGAAAGAATAAACAAAAAGCAACTAGAAAATAATCAGCATTAAAAATCTACCCATCATCATCGTAGCTCTGCCAGGACAATTAAGGAGAAATGAAACAGAGCTAGCGAGAGGAGAGCAGGTAGCAGGGTGTTTTGCACTCATTGGGCAGAGAAGCAGAGGAGGAGGTTCCATCCCACGTTGCACCACTGCAGCCTTGGACCTCCCTGGATGCAATTTCAGCTGGTAAGCTCCTGAATCAGGTTTTAAATGCCTTGCTGTTCTGAGGTACTTTGTGTCAGCCTTTTTTTTATGAGGAGAAATGATTGCCAGTAATTTGGTTTTCAAAGAGAGACTTCAAATTCACCAAAGACTGAGAGTATTCAGATCTGGATTTCAAATTCATCCAAAACTTGTATAAATCCTGAACTGAGCCTAACTGAACCTTTAAAGAGTTGTATGAATTTTTTCCTCTATTACAAGTGGCTCTAGATGTGAGCACCAAAATGTCACCAAGGAAATTCTCTTAGTATTATTTCCACCTTAACTGTGAGAAGAAAATACCAGAAAAATCTAATTAGAAAGCCTGAGAAAAGAAGGATTTTTTCTTTTTAATTCAATTTGTTCTCTCGCTCTTTCTCGCTTCCATACCAAAATAACACTGGAGAGTACAGAGAGCTTTCCCAGTGTGTTCTCAGAGGAACGATAGAGTTGCCTATGTTAAGGGCAAACTTTCTTGGACGGGAGACACAATTTCCTTTGTGGCCTCTACAGAACTACAAAAAAGCTCTGCTGGATGCAGGAGCCACCAGCCTTATTGGCTTTCCACTCCAGGAGTAAGATGTATTCCGTCAATCACACATTTATGTAAAAAATAATAAAACAGCACAAAAATCACATAATGCAGCAGATATAAAACAGTCCTGGGGAGAAAGACAGAAACTTCAGTACAGCAGACCTGATTTAGCACCTGTGGGATTTGTAGAAGTAATCGGTCCCGAGAAAATGTATGACTGAAGAGGGCATTAAGGCCTGGTCTAAGGGATGATCCTACCTCAGGAACAGCACAGAAAAGAGGAGGTGGAAGCAAGGAAAAAAAAAAAAGAAACAAAAGGGGTTACAAGACTGGCTCCATTTGAGGGCAATATGTTATTCCCATCAGGCTGTTTCCACTCTGGGCTTTCATACTTGAGAGGTTGGATAAGCCTTGGACAAGCCTCTGAACTTTTAAATGCTTAGCTGAAGCTGGAATTCCAAACCTTTTGAAGCTGGCCCATCACAAACACTAACATACAAACAGCTTCCACATAAATATTAAATGCAAAAGACATAATTTACAAAAATGTCAGTGTGCCAAAGAATACTACTGAACCTATCCAAAGATGTTTTTTTACATGCGCCACACACTGAAAAGTAGCTAGACTAGCTTAAGGCTGCTTTTTAAAGTGTTTCATGACAGCTATCATTGCTTCATTGGAGCCACACAGTTACTCGAGAAGTGGTGTGCAAAACTCACCTGTTTCACCTTGCAGCAGATTGTATTGGCGTCTCCTTCAGACTTCAGATGCTGAGATGGTAGCTTAAACAAATCAGCAGAATTCCCCCAAGGTCCGGCTGTTAATATTTATTATTTGTATTCAGAAGCTCAGCTATGCTGTCTTTGTGACAGACACATTACAAGAAAATAATTTGCCTTGGATAATATATATTGTTGCATTCCAGTTGAGCTAAGATGGCTACAAGAGTTCAAGGTTACTTACTAGATCTATGTGTAATATTCATAAAGCTTCTCATTTTTCATGATACCAGCATACTTGTAAATTGCATCTCAGATATTCTTTAAACCACTCAAACCCCGCATTTCACGGAAACATCAGTGCATACAACCTTATAGGTACACCTTCATTTAAAAGCAACAACAATAATTGTTACCATTCAACAGAAAGATGCAAGCCACACCTTCTGCATGCTTTTATTATAGCAATGTCGCTAGAAAAAGCCAACATAATGGTGTTTACCATTGCCTTTTTGTGCATATGTCTTTAAGTTCAGGCACTTCACATGGACTTTCTGCCACCAAGGGCTAGAATCATAGAATGGTTAGACTTGGAAGGGACCTTAAAGGTCATCTAGTTCCAACCCCCCTGCCACGGGCAGGGACATCTCCCACTAGACCAGGTTGCTCAACCTGGCCTTGAATGCTTCCAGGGATGGGGTCTCCACAACTTCCCTGGGCAATTTGTTCCAGTGCCTCACCACCCTCAGAGTGAAATTTTTTTTTCCTAATGTCTAATCTAAATCTACCCTCTTCCAGTGAAGCCATTACCCCTTGTCCTATCACTATATGCCCTTGTAAAAAGTCCCTCTCCAGCCTTTCTTAGGCCCCCTTCAGATACTGGTAAGCTGCTATACAGTCTCCCTGGAAACTTCTCTTCTCCATGCTGAACAACCCAAACTCTGTCAGCCTGTCTTCAGAGAAGAGTGGCTCCAGCCTTCTGATTGTCTTCGTGGCCTTCCTCTGGACCCGCTTCAACAGGTCCACATCTTTCTTATACTGAGGGCTCCAGAGCTGGACACAATGTTCCAGGTGTGGTCTCACAAGAGGAGAGTAGAGGGGGAGAATGACCTCCCTCAATCTGCTTTCCATGCTTCTTTGATGCAGCCCAGGATGCGGTTGGCTTTCTGGGCTGCAAGTACACATTGCCAGCTCACGTTCAGCTTCTCACCCACCAGCACTCCCAAGTCCTTCTCCTCAGGGCTGCTCTCAATCCATTCTCTGCTCAACCTGTATTTGTGCATGGGATTGCACCGACCCATGTGCAGGACCTTGTACTTGACCTTGTTGAACTACATGAGGTTTGCATGGGCTCACCTCTCAAGCCTCTCCACGTCCTTCTGGATGGCATCCTTTCCCTCCAGTATGTCGACCACTCCACACAGCTCAGTGTTGTCGGCAAACTTGCTGAGGCTGCACTCAGTCCCAACAGCCACATTGCCGACAAGGATGTTAAACAGCACTGGTCCTGATACTGAGCCCTGAGGAACACCACTTGTCACTGGTTACCACTTGGACAAGGAGCCGTTGACTGCGACTCTCTGAGTGCAGCCATCCAGCCAATTTCTTATTCACAGAGTGGTCCGTTGATCAAATCCATGTGTCTTCAATTTAGAGACAAGGATGTTGTGTGGGACAATATCAAATGCTTTGCACAAGTCCAGGTAGAGGACATTAGTTGCTCTGCCCTTATCCACCAACACTGTAAACAAATTTGTCAGGCATGATTTGTCCTTAGTGATTGTTGACACTCATTCAACAGTTGAGTTACTCTACATTTCAAGAGATTCTTCAATACACATTAGTCAGCCACTTGGAAATGCAGTCCAGGAAACAATGATTTGGACAGCAAAAGTGATGTGGTTACTGTGAGACAGTTTGGGGAAATGTATTGGCAAGATTAGCAGAAGAGCATTTCCTATAATTTACTGACCACCAAATTAAAGGCTATTATAAAATATTGTTAAAACTGACTTGTAGTCTGTTTACAAGTCTTTGTACATGTAGTTATGAAAACTGAGCTCGAAAAAACTGGGCATAGTGACAGTGTGTCTTTTTCCTAGAAAAGTATGGTTGAATGAACAAGAAACATGAAATTCAGATATATGCTTTCCAGAACAACTATAACTATCCCATCTGTGCCTCTGCAGTACTGAAGAACTATTTTTACGTTCTTAAATCTTTTGACAGTATTTCTGAGCAACAGTCATAGGTAGGAGCCATAACATGGGCATTATCAACCTTTAAAGGCTTCAGCCATGTAACATTCAAATGCATTCAGATTATCTTCTGTTTGTTTGAAGGCTAAGAACTATAGCTGATTCCACCTTGAAACAAGTTACAAGTGATTTTAGCTAAATAAGTATAAGGTGATTTCTAAGCATGTCTTTTGCTTAATTTTCCAAAAAATAAGGCTCACATGCTGGAATAATGCATGAAACAATACAAGTTTGGCATCTATATCTCTAACCTTGTAACAATCAAATGTGGCTTCTCATGGGGAACCAATAAAGCCCATGTGACTTGTATTTCTTTCAAGGAAATGTCAATAAATTCATTCATCTGACCTGCTAGCCAGAATGCTACCCATATTTTTCTCCAACTTGACCCCTGCTTCAAGGGGACAAAGAAAAACTTGGGTGTTGCTTATACCCCCTCTTCCCAAAGCCAAGCTTTACCTTTGGGCTCTCACCAAGTCCTTGTGGATGCCAAAAAAACCAGAAGGAAGTCACAAATGCACGGCAGTAGCAGGAATAAGTCACAAATGGAGAAAGACCCAAAGGAATGTCTTTGTTAGGGCAACCATTAAGCAAGGCTCCTCTCAAGCATTTATGTACTGCAAAAGCATATGAGGTTCCAGACTTCAGTAAATGGTTGAACAAGTTTACTGACATGACTCATTCTATTGCTATGTCTAAACCAAATCAATTTTAGCTATTCAGCTTTGATGAATGTTAAGGTCATAACAACCATAAAAAATAAGAAAGGCACCTGAAAACATTAACAACATGGGAAAAATATGGGGTTTAGCTGAAAATAAACAGAAGAAATTTCAAAACAAAGAGCAAGTTTATTTGTTCTTTCCCAGAAAGATTACCTTCTCTCATAAAAGGAGCTTGTTATTAAAGTTCCTTTGCTTCCCCAGCAATGTTATCGTGGTTCTGTAACACTGTTAGTCTGGTCAAAGCCTACATGGGCTACAGAAACCAAGGCAATGACAGTGTTTACGAGAGCTGGAAGCAGGAAGAGGGTGAGAAAGATGAGGAGAGACAATATTAGTCATCTACGAAATAAAGAGCTAGGCAAGAGGGCAAAATTGCTGAAGGGTAGATAGAGCTAGTAGTGCAGAAACACAGTCAATTTCTTTTTAATAAAAGGGATAAGAAAATTGCACATGCTCAAAGAAAAGTCCTTGAAAGTACCTGACAGCCAACTCTGACTGAAGGGGAAATAGAGATTAATTTGGAGCAACTTAGATCCAACAAAATCTTACTCCGTTAACCCTTTTTGTTTAGTAACTTCAGTTCCAAGTGCTTTTGCTGATAAGGAATTTTAGGGCCCAGTCACACAGGATCTTGTAGGACTAAGATTTGATCTTGTGGGCTCTGCTGCTGAGTGTTTTACCTAGCTGAAGCCATAGTAGCTGAAACTGCTGAAGTACATCTATGCCTACGCTTTATATTTTCTCCTATTCTTAAGTCATTGCTGGAGTTCCACACGGGAGGTCACAATTTGGGCATCAAATACGATATTTTCCATCCACCAGCTAGAACCTAACAAACATTGCCTTAAATAAATTTGTGCCCATGCCAAATTCAAAATTAACTTCCCAAGCCAAGCTAAGGTTGGTGGGATGGGGCCAAGGGGCCCACAACTCTGCTGTTGAGCTAATGGAGCAGCCTCAAGCTGCCAATCCAACAAGGGAGACTTTTTTATTTAACATATACATTACACAACGTGTGCAATATTTTCCACATTCAATGAGAAGACTTTATTTATAAGCTGCCTGTGTTGAAATGGTCTCTTATTACGAGGAAGCAGCAAGCCAGGTTGAGCCTGGAAATGAATTCTCATTTTCTCCTTCACTGCAACATTCAGTGACATGTTGCCCATTCCCTCCAAAAATATTTTGCAGCTGGTTTTGGCCATTTAATGTACTTACAGGCTCTAGAATAATGACATTTATTCCCAAATCTCTTCATCTCATTCAGCCTTCATTACTTATTGGAAGATTCAGTGAGATACTTAATTTAAGGAATTGTATCTACCTCCAGGAAGAGTACCTATGATGAAGATACACAATTTCATTTTCATCCAGAAATGTGTCTTTTGTCATCACCAACAGTTTCAAATGGTTTGACATTTTGCAAATAGGTTTCACATATCATTTTGAATCTTTTCTATGATGCAAAATTGAGTTAGATATTTCAGAATTTGAAAGAATGGGCCGAATCTTCACATCTACGCTGACTGCAATATGAATTGATACTTAGACAAAGAAAAAAATGTATGTCCATAGTTCTGTCTTCATTCATGGGCCCAGGATGCTTTCTCTGAAAATTACCACTTCCAGATTCACCTGTGATGTCAGTCAAATTTCTTATCACATAGGATGCTATGCAATATTAAAAAAAAGTCAGAGCATGTTCAAGGTTCTTTTTGTGCCATGTAATAATAATTTAGTATGCAAGCCTTTGGGACATCCTGCAAGTATATATATAATGAAAAATACCATTCTATTTCTACATCCTTGATCTCATGTTGAGTACTTTTGCTTCATCTAAGATATCCAAAAGATGGTCTTGGGTAACAAACTCCAGAGGAATATACTGAATTGTGAATCCTGGTCCCACAGAGACACCATCTACCAGCTTTGATTTAAACATATGTGTCTCACTGAAAAATGTATTTCCCAACTTCATTATCTTCTCAGTATTACCTATTGTTTGGCTTAAATTACTTCCTGCTTGGAGAGTACTCATAGAACCACTGGTGGCTGTGAAACTCATTTTGGATATCTACCTTTACTCATGTACTCTATAAGGAATTCATGGTGTGATTACATAAACCAGTGCAATGTCCTGCGGAGATAACAGAGCTATCTCTGAACAAGCCAGTTGTGCTGCAAGCAACACAACTAATTCAGGCTGATGGCCTTAACTCTAGCTCTGGCACAACCCTTTCCATTCCAGGAGAGACCAGGTTCTACCCTGCTAGCTGTGACAGATGTTTCTTTAATAGATGTGCATTAACCTAGGAAAGCAGTACATAATTATTTCAATGCCCTATAAATTAGCACTTTGGTTAACTGCTCTCTTTCTTTCTCTCTCTCTCTCTCTGATCAGGGAAGAGGGACTAATAAGAAAAGAGGATTAATTAGTAACCAAGGACACTTTTGAAATAGGCCTACAGAGGAAAGACAGTCTCTCTCTACACCAAAAACCCCTACATTGTAGGCACTTAAAGTTACAAAGGTGTCAGGGGAGTTTTAAAACCAAAGGCTGTGGAAAGGGCACAAAGAATGGAATGACTCATCCTCTCCTGGGAAAGCCATAAAAACTCTCTATCATTTGAAAAAACACAAGTTAGGTCAGAAATCAATAAAATTCTGATAGGAAACAATGACATCTCAGTAGCAGTCTCAATAATAAAGTCCCATTTATGTAGTGCATAACAAAATAGACAAAATAAGAGCACAAGTAAATCCTTATTTCCATACAAATGTTAGAAGTCTAACAGCGTGCAAAGATTGACCTAGAACGGCTGGGTTTAAAAGTTGACAGGAAGGGGTTTAGGCTTTCTTCGTACTTGGTAAAAGACAGCACGACAACCATATCAACTTGTCAGTGATGACATGCTGAGGGAGCCCAGAGCCACTGGACACACACACAGAAGTGAGGCAACTTGATGGTGTCATATGGATGGACAATTGCCATTTCCTGCAGTAACTATGTTCTTGAAGCAACTGGTCAGAGAACTTCCAAAAAAAAGAAACTGTTGATTGATTAATTTCTGAACCCAGCAGAGGTTCTGATTCAAAATGTTACTTTTGAAAATTTGAACCACAACGTACTCATAATCGACCTCCTTGGAGGACTTAAAAAGCCAAACCAAAAACCTCACCCAGGAATAATTAATTGGTAGGTTAGATAAAAAGATGTAGAAAGAATCAACAAAAGGTACTCACAAGTGGTACAGAATTCTTTACAGACAACATTGTAAAAACGTGTGGCTGGCTGGAGATTTTGAAGGAAGTGAAATTAAAGATGGTAGAGCAGAGTAAAGAGGACTATTAGAAACAAGGAAGCATAGTTCAAAATGGAGATCACACACAATGGAGAAAACCAGAAAACAGAATAAATTAAAGCACGTCAAAAGTAAAACCAGAGTAAGAAATGAGAAAAGTGACTTTGAGAAAGAACTTTCCAAAGGATTAAAAACCAACAATAAAAATCTTTCTCAAAATCATCGCAAGCAGAAAGGCTGCCAGAGCGCCTTTAGGGCTGATAGATGATCACTTGCAGAAGATACAGTTATAGCAAAAGAGCTACTTCTTTCCGATTCATTACTGAGAAACTTACAGAGGATCCTTTCTTTTCAGGGGAATGACCTGGAAGAACTGTCTCAAATTGAAAAGTCAGGAGAAAAGGTCTTAGAATAAATCACTAAAACAGTAACAAATTGGCCGGAGGAGGTGATGTTCGCTCAAGAGTCCTAAAGATACTCAGCTAAGAAATCCTTAAACTATTAGCTGGTACAACTTACTGCTTGAATCTCTGCCAGTACCACCGCGAGTGAAGATGGCAAACATGACACTGCTTTTCAGAGCAGGCAGATGAGCAGCTTGGGAAAGTACAGATCAGGAAGTCTGACTCGTTTTTCAGGCAACTTGGTAGGAATCAATTTGGAATGCTGGTAAACAGTTGCATATATATATTTTTTAACTGGGAGGTCAATCTAGGTCCCTTTGGCAAAGGGAAGCAATGCAGCACAGATCTGTCCAGATTATTTGAAAGAGTAAATGAACTGGAATCTGTGTTATCTGACTTATCTATAAAAATGATTTGGAAAAGGAAGTAAATAATGAAGTTATAAAGTTTGATGATGGTAAAAACTGCTTGATTGCAAGATTGCAAAGAATTGCAAAAGAACTGGGCAATAAATGCCAGATAATATTAAAAATTAATAAGTGCAAATAAGCCCATGCAAAGGGAAAAACATCTACATTTATGGGCTGTTAAGTACTCATCACAACCCAGGAAAGAGATTCTGGAGCTTTTGTGGATACATCCATCGTACAGTGGTGATCAGTATAGGCAAAAAGAGCAAATGGAATTGTAGGAAGTATTAGGAAAGGAACAGAGAACAAAGCAGTGACACAACATTATGCCATGATTCAGCCCCTTAGTCCCCCTGTACCTTCTGTGCTGTGCACACATTTAGCTCTCAAAAATCATGTGGCAGAGCAGAAAAAGGACAGAGAATAGCAAGAAGGATAAAATGACTTCCAGAAGAGAAGAGGGGCAATGGATTGCTATTCTTCAGCTTGGAAAAGAAATGACTGATGGAAGATATGCTAGAGTCTTCAAATCATGACTGGAATAGAAAGGTTAATATGGGCCAATTATTTGTTATTTCTCCTGACACGAGACCTAGGGGATGCCAAAACAAACTCTGAGGCAGCAGCTGTAAAGCAAATAAAAGGAAGCATTTTTTCCTCACAGGATTTATAGTAAATTAATTGCCATCCAATGCTGTGGAAGGTAAAAGCCCCCAACTATAAATATGTTCAAAAACCAATTTGACAAATTAATAAGGGAAAATAAAAGTTCACCAAAGGTTATTAAACCTATAGATACAGACTTTAGCTGTACACTAAAGACTACTGGAGTGCGGAAATTTGTAATAGAAATGCTAAGACTGGATGAATGGAAAATGAAGAGGTATATCTGGGTGTGGAAGCACCAGAAAGAAGAGCAGAAAAAGGTATGTAAGAATTGTAGGCACTGGTGGCACCCAAGTTAGCAGATGCTCAAGTTCCCAGCACATCCACATGCAGCTTTCCAGGAGACTCAGAATGAGAAATCAGGGAAGATTTGAGAACAAGGAACAGTCTCCACCCAGGTTAGACAAAGGTTCACATCACTGAGAGATAATGGCAGGGAGCTAAAGGGCTGGAGCTTTAAGACACCAGGTAAGGCAGATAGTGGATAAATAGTCTGAAAGGTGAGACAGGATGGCAAGACACAAGATTGCAATCATGGTCAGCACCTGAAGGGTACAACAGGACGTCCAAAGCAGCTCATAGTTGCTAGCCTAAGGATAACAGGAGGTGTGATAAGAACTCAATATCCAGATTTCCTTGCCCTCCTTCACCTCAAGGAACCCGAGCCAGACACAGGTCTTAGTGCCTGCATGCTGGCAAGAGTATTTGGACACATGCAAAGTGGTGCTTCTGAGTATGTGAGTATGAGATTGGGATTGTGAATGAGTGCAGTCAGTTTTGTTTTAAAATAAACTTGCACAATCACAGCACTGTTGAGGTGGCAAGGCACCTTGGGAAATCATTTAGTCCAGCCCCCTGCTCAAAACAGGGTTAGCTAGAGCAGGTTGCTCAGAGCTATGGCAGGTTGGGTTTTGCATGTCTCCAAGGATGAAGACTCCACAACCTCACTGTGTGACCTGTTCCAGTGTTTGATCACCATCACAGAAAAAGAGTGTTTTCTTACATTAAAATGGAATTTCCTGTGTTTCAACTAGTGCCCGTCACTTCTTGTCCTCACCAGGCACTACTGAGAAGAGTCTGGCTCCACCTTCTTTACTTACCCACACACACACTGATAAGACCTCCTGAGCCTTCTCCAGGCTGAACAGTTCCAGGTCCCTCAGGTTCTCCTCATATATTATCTTTGTGGCACTAAACAACTCTCCTCTGACAAGGTTTCAGGTTAAGCTTTGCTGTACCGTTCCTACAATGGTGCTACAGTATATATCTGAGGTGAATTACTTCTGGATTTGCCTTACTCAGAACATTAGGCTTTGGCCAGATCCAGTACAGCTGGTTTTAGGTGCCTCCATTGTCCTGTCTGGTTAGGTTCCTTCTCTGCTACATCCATCTCCCAGTCAAACTGGCATCTCAAGTACAATGCACTCAGAGCTTCCCACTCCCCTACGAGCAAATATGAATACAATATGAATACAATTAGAAAGAAAAGGTTTACAGACCTTTTTCCAAAATGGTTCTGAGATGTTGGTGCTGCCTCCCAAGACACAATGCTACATTCCAACAGTGGAAGCCAGGGGAGCTCAGCTAACAAAAGCAGAAAGGTCTAGTTGTGTTATATTTATTGCAGCCCACACAAGAGCAGCAAATAAAAGACCCAGCAAAGTAATGGGGAACTATAACTGAACTTCAAGTTCCAGTGACGCAGCTGGGTAATTGGTTCCCTGCTTTTATACACACCTCTCTTTATACATCCTTCATTTGGATACCAAAGGTTTTTCAAAATGGTTTACATTTTTATAAGGAGCCATTAAGCTAAGAATAAAGAATGAATTATTTGCAACATCATGAAATGAATTTTTTTACACTTGGACAATAGGGGGTTTTAAATTCACACTGCACTTCAAGCATGAGTTATTTACACTGGGAAAATCTTTTCAAACTTCAGACAAAAAAGTGAGATTCATTATATATTGTGCAAAAGCTACCAACTCATATACATGACATCAAGTCATATATTACAGACATGAAGCCTTTCACATTTTACCGAATGTCAGAAGGTTTGCAGTTCCCACATTGTGTTTCAGTATTTCTGCCAAAATTGCCAACAAAGAACGTGTCTTTAACTTCTCTGACCCTATTGTGTCAAAAACATCTCTCATGCACCCCATACTGTATCTTTTAGACCTACTCAGTGTTCATTTCTGAAATTTCAGAAATGCGCAATAGGAAAACCTCAAAACATACAATACAGCTTCCTTACTCACATCTGGAACCATACATCAAAAATCATGCCTATGAACAAATGTTCTGCAATTTTTTTCTTACAAAATTAATGAAAGGACTACTAATATGTCCACTAAAGTAAGCTGGAGCTTGTAGATGGCTAAAAAAGAAGTAACTGAGCTGATAAAAATTAAATTACCTTTGCCACTTGACTCTTTGGCAGGCCTTAAATATCTACCAAGAAGAAAAGGCAGAGGTCATTAATTCTAGTAGTAAAATTGCAACTTCATATTGATTAGTGTATCATTCACTGCATAAAATTATTTTCCATTCAGATCCCGATTTACAGCTTCCCGTACACATTTTTCTCCTTATTTATTAGGCATGATTAAAAATATATGATTATTCCAAAGTAAGCACGTAAAAGTTCACTAATTCTTAACCTGTATCTCAGCTCAACAAAATTAAATATTGAATAAGTGCCTCCCTCACCAGTTAATTAGTGCTGTGTATTCCTATTCCTATTTTCTTTTACCAACCTTGTGGCTGCTTGAGGAAGATGACCACTGATTATGATCCAGAAAAGACATTTTAGGCAGAGTCTTCCACTGTGATGGATCCTCCAAAGGTGGCTTCTTCTCAATGAAAGTATGCATCAACACAAACTCCTTTGAGAAGGTATCTACTTTCCTTTAACTCACAGGACAGCTGTGAAAAAGGCACAGAAATGAGGGATATTAGCTAAAGTTTACACAGTGCTTTGAAGATGAGTGCACCAATTGTTTTGGTCACCACATAGTTAAGCAATGAATTTGTATACCCTGGAGATTTTTCAAATACAGTATTAATCATGATACTACTTGGTTTTGTTTTTGTGAAAATACCAGTTGTGTAATTTTAAAAAATGCAAATTTGTGTTCTCATTAAGTCACCAGTGTGACTCCCATCAGAAAGGGTTTGGGGAGTGGGTTATTTTTATTTTGTTCTCCTGGAGACTGAACTTCAAACACATACTTCATTCACTTACAGTTCTTATGTTCAGGTTCAGACAGGTTTCTCAGTTGTCGATCTACTTGCAAACTATTTTTCTAAAGACCCCAGGTTGACCTGTCTTGAATTTTATTAACCTGAGCTATAGCAAGCCATAATACTCTATAAATAATCAAGTCCCATTCCCTTCTCACAAGCCTTTAGAGCATCCGAATGACCTGCCTTAAAGACTACTCAAGCAGCATCAAAGCTTTGGTGAGCTTGTGAGAAAAAGCTAGTAAACCCCACCACTTTGCACATCAGAAAAAGAAATAATGATAGATCCAGCAAAAATCTATTCATAAACTAAGGATTAACAAGACTGGACAAGGCAGGGAGGGGCTAAAAAGAAACCCCTCATCTTGTGCAAGTCTAAGACAGTGTGTCAATAATGTCCTCATGCAATGAGGTGGGCTGAAACGTGCTGAAAGAACTGAGGGTATCCGGCCTCTTGGTGGAGACAGCATCAGTACTATGGCAGAACCTGGAGATCTTGGCATAACCGATATCCCCAAAGCGTTGTTGGTACTGACACACAGGTTCTTCCAAAGTTAACTGAGCCACAGAGAGCACCAACAGGCAGAGGAATCCCCCTGTGGTTAAATAAAAAAACAAAATACAAAACAAAACAAAACAAAAGAGTGTGCTGGAAAAGCATTGCTTGCAATAGTAAACATGTTGGAAACATTTCTCTCTTTTTCCTCAAGAACAGCCTTTCACCGACAGAGGATGCAGAGAAGGGATTTGACACAGAAGTTGGCACTTCTGTTTGCATCTCCCTGGGCAGACATATTGAAATGCAAGCATGTTAACACTTAGGAAACTTTAACCAGTGACAGGTAGCAAATGGCAAGGACACTGCTTTACACTAGCCAAAGATTGACAATCCTGAGAGCAAAGCTCAGGAGTGCCACAAATTACTTGCCAGGGTGTGCAAAGGCTGCCAATCAAATGAAGCCCACATAATTTGTGTGCACAAAACTCTCTTGTCCAGAACATCAGCCCACCACGTCAGACCCACCGTTTTGCCTCTGTGGTACAGTACCCTGTCATGGAGATATCTCTGGTTAGAGGCAGAGGTGATGTGACACGGGGTCACATCCCATCAGCAGTACCCACTGTATTCTGCCCTGTTGCCAAAAGAATGTGTACACAAATATTGAATTTCTGCACTATCAGAATAATGTTATACACTTCAACTTGTTACAGCTCAGAAGCAAACCCTTGGGTGGTTCTGTGCACAGTTGGTGGATATCAAACAGTGAGGCCATTTAGTCACTGACAGTGAACTAAATTCACTCAATTTTTCAAATGCAACATATTTATACAACCTGCGCTTTAATTCCTGTTTACATAATAGCAGCAGCACTTAAGCCCATTAACAGAAAGACCTTAAACAAGGCACATGGACAGATTTCCTACAAAGTTTTCTATTTCCTTTAAGGGGTCACAGGTGTACAGTGATATCAAGAGTGAAATTTGTTCTAGAGTGTGTTTCCATGTTAAATATCTGGGCATCCAGGTTTTATAGTCTTGATTGGATCCTAGACAGTTCCAGGAACACCTTTTTTGTAGTTGTTCATCAAAATAGTCAATGACAACATTTTGATAACCTATGGAAGACATCAGCTAAATGAGCTTAAATTCTTTGAGAAAGATTTTGGCTTCTGCACAAAGAATTCCTTAACTCTTCAGTAATGAATGAACCTCCTGTGCTGGATGGCTTTAACTAGTATAGAAATTAGCTTCCTCTCTTTACCAATGTCCTTCACAGTACCAAAGCTGAACCAGTCATTCCTTGGTATTTAAGCTGCCTGTCATTATTCCATTATTTGCATGAGTTTGGTCCAAGACTTATCATAAGCATGTAATTACAGTGAATGTACCAATACTCAAGATTTTATAAATTAGATTATAAAAGAATTATTATCAATAAGCCTACAACAAAGACTGCAGGAAGCAGACAATTCTGGATGTCCATAATACATACTATTGCATAACTTTGCAAACTGAACACAGAAGTCAAGACTGGTTTCCCTTCCATTAGAAGGCTCCCTGGCCTTGTGCTGAGGTCCGGTATTACAACAAGTTAATTAAAAAGAAAAGAAGAACAAATGCTGATGAAGATAAAAAAATGACATAACTACACATAAATGACAATCTTTATCTCACAGACAACTGATATTGAAAACTGTGCTTCATTTGGTGTATCCTGACCCAAGATATCTTCACTTAATCGGCCCGTGTTTTCCCCATGCAAATGAATATGACTATGAAAATGACTGTGATCATCATCAGGCAAAAACAAAGCAAAGCAAAACATGCTGTATCAGTGAGAAAAATTCTTTACAGTTCTATAGTCAGGAGGTTTCCTTCTGTATTTGGAGCCTTGCAGAAGATACCATCTTTGAGTAGTTAGTGATCTCAGACAAGCCATGCCAGACATATTTGACCTAGTAACCCTTACGCTGGCAGGAATGACCGCTGTGACAATGTATGTGGCAATGCCAGAGGACATGCTGGACCAACATGAACATGTACTGTTCCTGGGTATCATTCCTGGGTACACGCAGCTGGATATGCTCTGGTGGAGAGAGAGAAAGAGATAACACTCTTGCCTGTCAAGACAGGCAATATGGTTTTGTTTGTTACACGGAGTAAAAGGCACCATGGTATGGGAGGGAGACAGAGCTTCTCCACGCGGGGGAGTTGTGTGCAGTGCACCATGGCTGTCTACCCAGGCCTTGTCATGAGAAGCTCAACATGACCTGGCAACGTGTGCTTGCAGCCCAGAAGGCCAACGATATCCTGGGCTGCATCAAAAGAAGCATGGCTAGCAGGTCAAGGGAGGTGATTCTCCCCTTCTACTCCACTCTGGTGAGACCACGCTTGGAATATTGCATCCGGAGCCCTCAGCACAAGAGGGACATGGACCTGTTGGAGCAGGTCCAGAGGAGGGCCACGAAGATGATCAGAGGGGTGGNCCTGTTGGAGCAGGTCCAGAGGAGGGCCACGAAGATGATCAGAGAGCTGGAGCACCTCTCCTCTGAATACAGGCTGACAGAGTTGGGGTTGTTTAGCATGGAGAAGAGAAGACTGGTGAGACCGTATAGCAGCCTTCCAGTGTCTGAAAGGAGCCTACAAGAAAGCTGGAGAGGGACTTTTTACAAGGGTGTGTAGTGATAGGACAAGGGGTAATGGCTTCAAACTAGAAGAGGGTAGATTTAAATTAGTTATCAGGAAGAAATTTTTCACTTTGAGGGTGGTGAGGCACTGGAGCAGGTTGCCCAGGGAAGCTGTAGATGCCCCATCCCTGGAAGCATTCAAGGCCAGGTTGTATGGGGCTTTGAGCAACCTGGTCTAGTGGGAGATGTCCCTTGCCCATGGCAGGGGGTTTGGAACAAGGTGATCTTTAAGATCCCTTCCAACCTAAACCATTCTATGATTCTATAAATCACTAGGCAGCTACCAGAACTGAATTGAGTGTGTTTTCATAGTCCACTCTTTTGGCTAAAACATTACAGTACTCAATCATCTTCCGTCTCAGAGCAGGTATGATCTAGATATATAAGAACAACATGTAAGCCAAGAAATTCAGCCTTCATATCAATCATATAATAACATCATAACATTTCTCACAGGCTTTTAAAAAAATAATTATCAGTATGTCAGCAGATTACGTATTGTGAATGCATGTTTACCTAAGATAACTACAGACTTGAAAAAAGAAAAATGCAAGCCAAGTTTATTCCTAACTCTGCCACTGGCAGCCACAGCAGATAAGATGAAAAGTCTATCCCAGTACAACCTCATACCCTTAAATACAGCTAGTAGGAGATGCTTAACAGGAGAGTTTAAGAACTGGGCAAGAGCACAGTGAAGCTTTGCCCAGTGTCTTCCCAAATTCTGTTGGAGTTTAGCAATTTCCCAGTCTATTGTTGTATCTTTTTGCCATAACACAACCTAGTTTCTTAAGGAGCCTTTGCTGAGACACACCTTTGAAAGTGCTTTTTCGGAAATCTGAGTCCAAATTGCTTAACCTCTTTACCTCAGCCACCTAGATGGAGAGATAAGATAAAAATGTCTCTCTCTGTGAAGCATCTTTAGGATATTCCAGGCCAAGTCTCCATATAAATGTACAGCATTAGGTTATTAGTATAATTTTTGATAGGGCTTCTGTCTTCCATTTTATTCTGAAGTCAGTAAGCACAGTACTTCTCATGTTCCACCGTGTGGTTTGCTTTGTCGGCCGAAACCTGATAGCTGCCTCCCTATTAATATCATCGCACTGTCTGAATGTATTTTAAGAGCTTATGATACTTGGCAATGAGTGGGTTTGATTTTGTTATTGTTGGGTCAGAACGCAGTGCATTTAATTTAAACGTTAGCACAAGATGGGCTTTATCTGATCAAGAAACCATGCAATAGTAGAAAGGGGTATATTTCCTTTAAAAAACAGGCACCCCTTGATATATTTTCAATGCCAAAGATTTTCATCTGTTTGAATGACAGCCACATACTCCCATTACACTAACTGGAAACCAATAATGAGAACAGGGAAGCTGGACAACGATGCAAAAGCAGATTTTTTTGGCAGCTGCATGTAATGCATTTGAAGTTGTGAATGAAAGATTGTGACATGCCTTCAGCTCAACCCAAAAGTCCTTTCTTGGGCAAAAATCTCCTTAAAACATATTTGCAGAACAGTGCCAAGAAAACAATCAAAAATTACCAATGCATTTTTATGGCAATATGCAGGTAGAAATTTAAGCCTTCCCTGATCACCAGCTTCTGAAGCAGGTCGGTTGGGAGTCAGTTGTTGTGCTCAGTGGCCTTCAGTGCCTCAGCACAACGAAGCGTTTCTGACCTGGTTCTCCATCACCCAAGCACCAGCACAGCTTCCCTCATCCATCGCGTGCCACCGAGCCCCGGCCTGAGCAGATGGCGCCGACTGGGGCTACAGGCCACTTTGCTCCCGCGTAAGCGCTGCTTACGTGCTTCTGAAACTGGGGCCCCACCTTTCTTCTTCGTCTGATTAAATTTGACATTTCTGCTCAGCAAAAGAAAGAACATACGCAGGAACTTCACCGAAAGTTTGAACCTCATAACAATTTTATTAGTAGTGACAGCAGCATCTGGGGTTTCCAGAACATACACCCCGACATAGTCACATATTTCTGTGAAAAGTCACCATCCTGGAATTAAAGCTTTTATGTTTTATGCTCACCTTTACAACTGCACCATGCCTGACACGGTTACCTGGGCACGGCTTGCTTACTTGAAATAAAAATCTGAAGTATGCATTTCTTTTTTTCATTTCTTTCTTCCCTCCCCTTTGGGTAGCGGCATATGTTGACTCTTCTTAGCTTTAACAGCAATGTTATATATACTGAGATTCTATCTGGACAAGAAATGAACAGAAATATTATACACAGCTAAATAAGAAAACACAGATTATTGCCTGAGCCCCCGAAGGCCTACTTTGTCTGTGCAACAGTTTGTTTTACTTTTCATAAAATTTATTTTGGCTGTAGCCAGATTGATGGTGATTATATTTGAAATCCCTCCCACAAATCTGTCACACAAACACATCATTAATTTAAGATTTTTAAACTTATTTGGATAACCGACGTGTTTTCTTACTCATTAGTAGATAGTGGTCATTGCTATGCCATCAGCAAACAATAAAACGCTCCCTGTGTTAGCAGCTTTTAGTTCCTGGGATTTACTACTGGTCTAAATGCATTCACAGTAGTCAGAAACCTACACAGCTTTGGGGGAAAAAAAAACCAAACCGAAAAAACCACCTCAAGTAATATCAGATGTCTTATTAGCCTAGAAAGATCAATCTATGCGACCCGAAAGATGGCAAAATTTCCAGGTTCTCCGTTTGCCAGACAAAAAAGAATATAACAACAACAAAAACCCCCACCCTTAATCAGATTTTTGAAGTTTGATACAAAGTAAATCCTGAGCTTCATCAGCATTTCTGTTGATAATACCAGTAGATTTGATATTTTCCAGGAAAAAAAAAAAAAAAAGGCAAAAAGAAAAAGCAATCTTGGACTGCTGCAAGCAAAGGGGGCAGGAAGTGCCCACTGCAGGGTCTGTGGTCCGCACAGCTTTTATTTCATGGAGACACACAGACAGCCTATTCCCTGGTGACAGCTCTCTGTGCTTTCCAATCCTGCACAGGATTTCCTTCTGTCTGAAAGTGTAAGAGTCGCTCCAGTAAACACTCTGCATATGCGTTCCAGCTGCTGCGCTCATTCTGCCAACGCAGCCCAGTGACAAGAAAAGTATTATTTCCTACTAAAACCTTCTAATCACTAGACCATGCCATTTTCATCTGGCTGCTTCAGGCCTCAAGAGCTTGCATTGCTTGCGGTAACTTTATCGTTATTAAGAAATTAGCTTTTGTAGCCCAGCGTGTTAATCTCCAGCTCGGGATTCTACAAGATGAACTTGTGGGCGGGCTGGGCTGTGCTAAGAGCCCAGTTTCCAGGAAAGCTTGCGCTGATTATATAGGTTCCGGAACGTATATATTTGGAAATATTGATCCATATGCAAATTCATGCAAATGCACACATATATACACACTATATCTATATTCATGTTATATATAATACATACACCTACACTTAAAAGAAATGACCATCTGTACTATTTGCTGCCGTCCCTATTTATTTTGGCAGAGTCTTGCCTTTACAGGAAGAGGGGTTATTTTTCGTTGCGAAGCCTTGCACGGCTTTGCCATTCCTTTCCAGAACAACTGCATGGAACGCGATGGAGAGAAAATTTCTCAACCTGCAGCAAAGAAAATAAGACTTAAGAACAAGCTTAAGACATATCCTATTACTAGCATAACAATGACTTTTTTCAAAACTAGACTATCCTGTCCCTAGGGAAACTTTAGCGGATTTCATTTTAACCCTTTATTTGGAGGGAATTTTGTTGATTTTTTTTAAAGTCTAATTCTCCAAATATTGTTCAAAGATTACATTTTCTGTTTAGTACTAAGATTTTTTGCCTTTGAAGGGAACCAGTGACAACAATGCTGCTACGCTGCACTTCCATAAAGTGCACTTCCACTTCCGCAAAACAAAACATAAGGTTTAATTCTCATCAGTTTTCATTTTCAGGTTCACATTTTTTATCCCTCTTCTTTAATGAAACAAAATCCCCACAAGCTGCCATGCACCCACAACAGGAAGATTTTCATTGTTCAGCCCAAGTGTACTCAAATGGTCTGACAGGAGCACCTTGATTGTCCAAATGGAAATTGGAGCATGGTAATTACACAGTCAAAGCAGGATTCAAATAAAGGGCAAAGCTTTTTGTATACTGCACAAAAGGCACAAACATCACCTCAGTTCAAACGAGGGCCAGTTCAGCAAAATACTCTTTTCTATACAACATAGAGCAATTATAATTTCAGTCATAGCAAATATTTCCATATCTCATATTTACATTTTGATCATTATTTTAATGTATTAATATACATAGAAGAAGCCAAGCAAAAGATAACTTTTTCAGACTTGTAAATATGAAGAATGTGTTACCAACATTTATGTTGGCACTGGATTTTCTCCACTTAGTGGCATATTAGCGCAAAACTTCACATTTAAAAAAATTCACACAATTATGTTTTTTTGAAAAATTGCATCTTTCCACAAACCATTTCATATGAAAATAAACATGTTTCATGCCCTTCCTTTAGAACCAATCAAAATATTTCACTAGGTTAATGAAGTAGGTCGGCAATTTGGCACCTTTCTCTGTATTGCTGCTGAGGACTACAGTTCAATTCCCAGCCCTGCCAGCTGAAACAGATGTGAAACCACACCACCGATCTTCACGTGCTGGACGAAGGAACTCTCCTTTGGAAGAACTGCCTCCCTTGAGAGCAGAGCACCAGGCAAAAGCACCAAAGTGAGCTAGGATCGTGAGTCACCAATTAACGGGTTTTACGGTAGGGCCGTCCTGCTATGGACAGGCGCTGTATCATTGTCCCGTCATCTGCATTTTTATCTGGCTGGACAGCAAAGGTGAGCTGATCCACTCTAAAGGCCATATGACCTATGCTTAAAGTATACAAGACAAATATTTAGGGAGGAAAAAAGCAAAAATACCAATGAAGTTCTTGCAATATTTTGCTTCTTATTAAAAGTAATTCCTTCGGGGTGTCTTTAACTTGACACAAATAGACCTTTTTGAATGTCTGTCAGTGATGTTATAACCATGTTAATATTCACGCCTAGTGCATTCACCAGTTTGTCTGTTCCTCCTAATATTGTTCCTAAATTCCTTTTTGATAAGTTTCTCCAGACAGTGCATATCAAAGGGATTATTGCACTTAATGGGTGATTAAAGTCACTCGCCCTTCAGCCTCATGCCTGTGATGCCACCTTAGGCATACAATAATAACCTTGAAATGACTAGCTGTCATGTCTCATTGCTTAATTATATTGTCACGAAGGAGTTCTCCTCAGAAACCTTTTGAGAAATTCCAAAAGAAATAGTCTCCAGCAATAGTTTTCTTTTCTTCAAAGGTTTTAAAAACTATTATTTTATTTCTTAAAAACTTAAAGCAAACACCAACAGTCTTAAACAAGCAAACCCGTAGAGCCACAAGTCCAAAAAGTCCCAGGCTGCAGGCTGATTTGAAATATCTCCCAAAAGATGGAAATCCTGTGCTGGCAGGAGTCCACTATGGCAAAAAGCAGCTCAATGGTTATTACAGCCTGTAATACCTGTTGTTTAGCAGTAATTTTCAAAGGCATTAATTTCAGTTCAAGGAAAACGCCCGGACATGAAAGCCAGCAACTTTCCAAACACCTTGAGTCACCGGCTCCCAGCCTGCCCGGGGAGCGACAGCGGGGGCCTCTCGGGGACAGGCCAGAAGATTCTCAGGGACCATAGTTTTAAGTAATTTAGTTTTAGGCCATCTTATTTCACCTAGGTTGGTTCAAGGGCTCCATGACTTTTGTAACACTGCATGGGCAGCCCCAGGCGCACCTTGGGAAAGTGGATGACCCGTGCTTTTGCCTTCACGTGAAAACACTCCAAGAGAGACTTAGCAATAATTAAATTCTCTCTTTCACCCCCAAATTTGGCTATGCACAAATCAGCAATAACTCTTTTTCGTTCTACCTTTCAATGGGAATAGATGACACTGAAGCTATTTCTGGTGGCACTATTCACACATGGTACCATGGGGAGATGCAGCGCAGGCACTGAATTATGTTTATCTACCTTAACACAGGTTTTTAATACTGCTCTCAGCCCTACTTCTTTGCCATCCAAGGGGCACAATGAAGGGCAGGACATATGGGGCAGTCCCCTCCCACATGTGGAGCCAGGAACGAGAATTATTTCCTCATCTCTGTGCTTTTTTACATGTTTATATACATGCACACAAAGTCATAGCTCACTTTAAATAAATATGACCAATACAGCTTCCAGATAAAAAAAACACTACGGGCAACAGAAAAAGAGAGGAAATCACTTTGTAATGTATTAATCATGAAATTATAAGAGTTTGACAGCTGCTCATGATAAAACATTGAAGAGTTTAACAGGGCTGTGATTTGATAGCTTCTTATTATGACAAGCTAGTCCTGTCTGTTCGTGTTTCAGTGATTAACTCCCATCACTCTCTGTCTAGCTTTGTGCAGTAAGAGCAGTTTTAGCCGCAGAAACTTTCTTTGCCCTTCTGCCACTTAGTCTGAGCGGCTATGATGTGTCTGAGTTTGTCATGACAGTACTAGCAAGAGACGCCAGTCTGGGAATACGTGTTAGGCTGGATAAGCTTTAGGCACACTGCAAAAGAACACACGCCTGCAGTTTTACTCCTCTGACCAAGTTTTACTTGCACATTGGTAGCAATGAAATTAATGTGAGCCCTCGATCAAGCATGCATGCGTATTGGCAGCCGAAGACCCCAAGTGCTCTGTACTGTCATGGCGCAATGTAAGTTGCTTTTACGTGGTGCTACATGTACCTCCCTGTGCGCTGTCAAATCAACTACGTTTATAGAACCTATTCAGTTGCTAATGCAAAGTACAGAACAGATACATAAGCAAGCAATATTATGCTAAAAAGACCCATTAGAGTTTCAAATATTTTCTTGCAGTCCAGCATTTTGAAGTCTATCGCTGACTTCCAGAATGACTGAAATTTTAATCTGTAAAAAAATGATCCCGCTCTTTGCAATTTCCATATGTGGAGTCAACCCAGTCCATTACAATTCAATTCACCGACTCCAGCAGTAAAGAAAACAGCCATTAACCAGCAATCTATAAAGATTTCCTTTCTTCACATGGTTCAGAGCCTTTAATCTTTTAGCAAGCACAAGTGGCTGCTGAAGTGCATTTGGTCAGGGCTCAGTTTAAAATGTGAATTAATGGAGTTGTAATACTGCACTAAATGAAGATCTTTAACATTACCCCTAAAAGTTACAGCTAGTCCATATTAGATTAGATCCTTCGAAAACACAGCTACAGAGATTTACACGGGCTGGGTGTCCAGTTAGGTGTCCTTATTAGAGAAAGAATCAAAAGACAATTTAGCTGTAACTGCAATTTTGCTGTATGGCAACTACTGTAACTAGAAAACTTTCTATAATAGCACAGAGCAGCAACAGTTAATGGAGTTATTTAAAAAGAAAAAAAAAAAGCATTACCTCAAGAGGGAATATAGTTCTTTTAGAAAAATGACTTTTAAATAACGTCCTAAAAGGGTAACAGGCCATTAGTCATTTTCAACAATGACAACAGGTAATTTATTGTCATGCACATGCCACACAGTTAACAAAGGGGTCAGCTCTAGGTGTGTTAGCAGCAGGAATTCTCAAAATAGATGTGCAAGGAACAGTCACACTAGTCTAAAAATTAGGTCAGATTTTCTATACTTTGTTTTACGTTCTTCACTGGAACCATAAAACCTGTCTGGTACATACACCTACAAAATGGTATGCTAGACATACTGTCAAATTGTTCCCTGATAGGAATACAGAAACACACACAGGAAAATATCCCCAAAAAAAGGTTACACTCCTAAAAACTACTTATAATTTTGAGCATTCAATTGGCTCTGCATTAGCATAGCCAGATTATCGCAATCTGTAAACAAGGCTTTTTAAGGTGTCTCAGATAACTCCTGCAAAGGCAGGACCCCATAAAAGTGACTGCTTCAGAAACGTACCTGTTAGTTCATGTGCAAATATGTTTGAAGTCCACAAACAGGCATGTAAGTGGTCAGATCCATGTAGTGATCAACCCTCAGCAGGTTCCAGCACCACTACAGATTCTGCATCTGAGCATTTGTACAGCCAAAGTGTCTGCAGGTTTCCTGGTCACTGTGAAAGAAGTATCCCTTAACTACATCATTACACAGAAAACCTATAACTCGGTCATATTTGGTTTTAAAGAACAACTGTTAAATGAGGCTCAGCCTCCACCAATACTGAATCAACTTTAAAGTCAGACATAAAGTATCTGAAAAATCATCCATTTGAAGAAGAATGCCTTGAGTTTTCATTACTATCAGGAATGCCATCAGTGGAACAAATCTGGATGATACTTGGTGGAAGGCGGTTGCCAGGGTTCCCCCAAGCCTTCGCTCACCCTGCGAACGCCACCTGGGACGTGTAAGAAGCTGAGACTTGCTGCCTTCATAACTTCACCGGCTTGGTGACATGTTATGAATAGGAGAAATATTAGGAATGATTTTAAGCATTCCTTCTCTGACGCTCCAAATCCCTTGTTTACTTTATTGCCTGAGAGCTGTCAGATTGCCCCCTGAGTTGACAAGGCTCGAAGTTGAGTGAAGCTGTCAAACAATGATTTGCAGTAGGCAGCCATCTCCGAAGGGTTTCAGTACACAGGAATTCGAAGAGAAATGGCGATAACCTTTCAAACTCTCCTAGCTTTCTGCTGTTTGACATGCGTAGAGTTTAAGCAATGCCATTTAACACAAAGACATCAAACTTTAAGTAATTACTCAGCTACATGGGAAGAGGTAGGAAAATACTTTGCTTTTTTTAAACAAGATTCCAGGTGGTACTGATCTTGAACCTCAGAAAGCTTTATCAAAAATTATCAGCCTGGAAAAATACAGCCGTAAGTGAGCTTCTATTGCAAAAACAGTATGGCTACAGAAAGCAGTCCAAATTATTAAATTCCAATCCAAGTATGAATTAATCCAAAAGCTTGAATCTGTTTGGGTCTGGAATTTTGATGAAGTTTAAGCTCTCTCTCTTTCAGTGTATAAACCTAGAGAACAGCTACACGGTTTTGATGATTGTTGTTTACCCAGAGAGAAAGTTTACAACTTGATTTGGAAGTTTTCCATAATTTGTCATCCAGGAAGGGTCCTTGGGCTTCCTCTCTGGAGATTGCACCGACTATTTCAGTACTGCACTCTGTTCTTTAAACAGCAATTTTAAGAGGAGTCTGAAGTTCCACTAGTATTTCAGAAAAGTGCATACACTTTTCAATAATAAATCCATCATTAAACTTCTTGGCCTTGTGGCCTGCATCTCTTAACACCTTGCACCATTTGTACGTGCTCTGAGAGGCTACAGAAAGACACTGTTGGCTGACGGGGCTGCGCTAGCAGCTCCAGATTTAAGGAAGAATAGAAATCTTTTTTTTTTTCAGTAAGGTGATCAACTTTATACACAGTGCTGAATGAATATGAAAAGGAACAGAAAAATATTTAGCAGTGAAGTACATAATTTTAGTTGAGAGCCTAAGAAAGCAAAATATTCTTGCTTAACTACATTAGGGTTACATAAAATTGTGCGTATATAAATTCATATAGGTATGGCATGAGTGGACAGGTCTTCCTCATACTTTGGAAAGATAGAAGTTTCTTCTAGGTTTTTGTGCATTGCTGTATCTTTGCTTGTTAATAATACGTAAGAAAATATATGCATGATTTTATGGTCTCTATAGAAATTTTACAAAACCAACTTTATAGGTAATTTCTCTTTTATTAAATTAATTAAATCATCAGACAAACTTCCTGACTTCCTCCCTCAGGCCGTAGGGAAGAGAGCAGAATTCCCTGTTTCATTATTCTCTTTAAGATCAGTCCAATAGAAGGAAATGAAGTTTTCAAAGTGATCGCACGGTGGCTACAGAGTCAGGCAGGATTGGTGGGGTCTGTTCGTTCTCTGGCACCGATATCCTCTGTGGCCTTTGGCAGGACACTGAGCCAGTTTCCAGTTCAGTTTTCCCGAAGGGTAAAATGGGATTTCTATAGCGTTAGACACGTCAGCTATGTAAGTCTTGTTCTTTTACTTTCTACAGTACTTATACAAGTCCCACTCACTTTAAAAGAGAAAGTTGCTGGCATCACTTGGTACTACACAAACGCCAATGTTAACCCCTGACCCTTTACAGAAGGAAGTCGGTCCTCTGGTTAAACCTGGTCCAAACGGTGTGCGCTCCGTGAGAGCTGAGCACCGTCCTTAGTCAGAGGAAAAGATGCAAGAAAAAGTGACAAATACCAGATATCAGTCGTGTCAGCTAGCAAGAGGCTGCAAACCGCTCCAGGATTACACTGCCACAAGACTGCAGAGCACACACTACTCTCCTGGCACCATAAAACGCAAAACAAAAACAGCAAAAGGCAGCCAAACAAAGCGAAGCACCTGCAGCGTGAATTTCTGGGCTTTGGCATGAGAATTAGATCATGTTGCTTATAGGACAATAATTAGGAAGGGAGTTTCTAGGCTCATAATTAAAGAGTTAAGGGCTTACCAAGCCCTGAGCTGCAGATGTATTACGTGCCATAAAAGGTGTCAAGAAAAGTTCAGGATAGTTGTGAAGAAATCCTGCCAAAACTCATGCCCGAACACATTTAATAACAAAATATGTGTACATGACAAGCATGTCTGACAGTTCAGTTTTCTAGACACTACATGGTGTTTTGAAGTAACATTAGATGCTGATAGATCTGCTTTTTAAATTTAATGGTGCAGACTGAAAGGAAAAAAGTGATAAACATTGTATAACCAAAATAATGCATTAGTGTAGTCTCTTTCTCATAAACCTTGGCAGCAACTCCTCTTTTTTTTTTTTATATATAATAACTGACAAACAGCTATTTTGATCCTGCTGTTAGGAGTCCTGTTAGCTTGGTGAAAAGTAATAATATTCATTTCAGTTCTGGATACTTTCCTGCTGTCTCCTCCAGCTTCATATTTGCTACTTGTCGAGACAAGTGATGTACTTTCAGTCCACCAGCCATAGCTGGGTTTGCTAAAAATATCATGTTGTTTATGTGCTTCATCCCAAATGGCTCGTGGTGATGAGAAGCGGAGGGGACCCACTCCTGCCAAAGCTTTGTAGACCCACTCAGGGACCCCCTGAGACGTATCTGGGTGTGAGCACTGGGATCATCCAGTTTCGTGGTGGCTGGAGGGAGGATCAGGGTCTGGCAAAGCGGGGCAGGCAGACACCACACTGGCGGATAGGATGCCACCCCCTGCTTTGCACCTCCCCAGGGGTGTCTTGTGATAAGAGCTTCTCCTCCTCCTTGCTGCAGAGTTTAATGTTTTAAGTCCCAATTCTGTGAGGTTTCAGGCATGCGCTGAACTTTTTCTTCCTGTCCGCAGTCCCGGGGAAGTCAGCACGGCTGCTCGAGATACGTACGTGCTCATCCTCGCAGGATCAGGGCCCAATACAAACGAGCCTGTGACTTTTAGTCTTGGTGCTGCTGGTGCTCTCATATGCGAGCCCAGAGCTTAATACTATAGGGCACATACTGTATACAGAATACAACTTCGCATTCCCAACTGCAGTAACTGATCCGAAGTCGGTAAAACTATACATGTGATTTAGGAATGGTGAATGCGGCCTTGGGAAAAGGTTAACGTTGAGAGCACTCTGAGGAGGCTAACAGGATGGAGTTGCAAGCATATTTTCTCAAGAAAAGCAATTAAAAATGACATGATGTTAGAATAAGTCAGTCCAGAAAGAATAACAGAACATTCACCTGCAAGTAATCTCAGGAGACTGGTCAACGCTTGGAAAAAAAAAAGCTGCCGCACAAATTGCCCAGTGTTTAACTTGAAGTCCATTTGTTAATTTTGTAAACATCGCTGCTTCCGTTTTGCACTGACACGCTATTGACAGCGGGACTCGAATCCCGCCGGGAAGGAAGTATCAGGTTTCGGGCAGCTTCAGGACGCTTCTCAAGTCTATCTTCACCTGAAGGGCTTTGGCAATAGTTACTGACAGAAGGAAACATGGTGCAATTCAGGCTCCATGCGAATGAAAACTGCCTAACATTTCAGGTAAGTGTTTGGGAACATTGTGCAGTCGGTGCCCACAGCCAGCTCAGGTGACGTGGCGCTCCGTTTTACCAGCCTCCACCTCCAGGGATTTCATTTGCACTGCGCCAGCCAAACTGCAGCCCCCACTGACAGCAGATTCCTGCTTCCCAGTCAGCGTTTGCCCCGGTGTGGATTCAGGCAGATGGGCTGGGAGACCTCCACATAGGAGCAGGGCTGGGAGACTTTTGCGTGGGACCAGAGCTGGGAGACCTCCATGTAGGACCAGGGCTGGTATCTTCAGCTCATCCATCCTGCGGGTTGCCCTATCCTGCTACCAACCATCCCCATCGGTTTTCTCAGTATGATTTCACTGGTGGCCTCTCCCATTTGACATAACTAAATGCTGGCTAAGCCAGAAGTGTCCTTAATGACATGGATGCTCTTCCGGCTGGGAAGCAATGCTGTAGGTTACAGCATTATGTGTTCCTTGTTTTAAGCTAAATGATTTCAAACAGAAGGTCCAGTGCCGTGACTTTTAAACAGCTTTCATGCTGGAGGATTAGATGCGGATTGCTCAGGATCTGAGGAAAGAAATTCCACCTATATGATACTGGAAACCATAGGCCTATATCACATTAATAATGCAGACAGGAAGGCATCTTAGGCAACTGGTAGTAAATACATACTAAATAAAGAAGAAACTGGCTTCTAGCCTAGGCACCGGGAATCCTGGTCAGGTCATTTCAGATTACACATAGAAACAATTGCACACCGTTAGAGTAAATACAGGCTCTTCCTAGCTGTGGGCTACTAGGTCCATATGTTAACTTTGAAGGTTAAAATAAGTATTTTGCTTTAAAAGAGCATACACAGTAATTTGACAACTGATCTGAAACCCATCAGCTCATCAGTGTTTACAGGTTCTGGTGAGCACCGCAAACCATGAGGTAGCTCCTGGAGGTGTCCCATCACTGTGAACGAGGCTGTCTTTAACCGAGGTGCCTCAGGCAGCATGCAACTTGCATCAAAAGGGGCACCCAGGGAGCACAGCAGGTCTGGGACATGGCCAGAGCCATCCTGCAGCCAGCGGGGCTCCTGCAGGCCCAGCCAGGCCTCCAACCAGTCCAAGTCAAGGCATTGCCGTGCTGGCTGCTGAAGGCAAACCTTGTGTCAGCCACCCTCTCCATTTGTCACCTCTGCACGCAGCAAGTAGGAAACACTCTTTGAGGACTATCACTGCAGGCTTCTCTATGGGTTCAGCTCAAGAAGGAGAGACTGGTGGCTGTTAAGCAGTGCATGAGAACATGTCAAGCCATCCAGTGATTTGCAATCTATTTCTGCGTGTAACTCAAAGGACCACATTTTCATTTCAATCTCATTTTTAGGACGCACACCTTTTTTCCTTCCCTTTTTTTTTTAAGCCTTCCTGCTCTCTTTATTTATACCTCAGGTATATGTGGTATGAAGGACTAATCTTAAACATTTACAGCCTGAGGTTGGTTTGCGGTATTTATTTCAACTTATTATATATTATAGTATGTTTTTGATTATATATGACAATCAATTTGCTGGAATTTATAGCTCTCTGACTAATATGCTTTCATGATGTACTTGCCCTTAATTTGTGGATTTTTATGGAGAGTTTATTGAGGTTGGATTTCCCACTTCTCTTTCCACTTGCACTTTCTTTTTAAATTTCTATACGGGTAAATGCATGACAGATAAAAAAAACAGAGAACTTGAAAGCTTAATGGTCATAAAAAGTGCTAGATCAGTTGTCTCACAGATTATGATCCCCAGAGCCGTCGCACCACAGCCTTTCCTGGGCTGTCGCCTTTCAGAGTTCATTTGGTGGAGATTCCCTTTACCTTTGAGTTTGGACCCCCACGGAAGACAAAATCTTTTGAGCCCGTGCAGGACCCAAGATGGGAATCAGACCCCAGCACCAGCAGGGGAGAAGAGGCCAAGAGTGAGGGTGGCCCCAGCCCGGCACAGACAGGGAGGAGGCAGCTGGATTTACCCTTTTCTGGCAGAGCACCCTCAGCAGTAGCATCCATCCTCCTGTCCGCACGCTTTCTCACTACTGCCCAGCTCCCCCCGTGTTTGCAAACGTCCCCTCTGCCTATGGCATATAGGCTGAGATCAATGAGAGGCATGCAGCAACAAAAGAAAGAACCTGGACTTGCAGCCCAGGCCCACATTTTTAAGCTCTTCCTACACTAAACACTTCCTAATTTAAACCCCTTGGTTACGGGGCTCAGGTAGCCCTCAAGCAGTGTTTGTTTGATTTCTCAGACCAGAGAAAAAATGTTTAATGTTCTCAGCAAACAGGATTTGACACAGTGCTGAAAGGTAAGAAGGCAGGGGGAGAAGGGAGTTCAGGTCGGCATCTTCATTAAGATAACGAACGTGCAAAGCGTAGTAAATAGGCCACAAGTAGAGGCAGATTGCTGCAAGAAGGGGGTAAGGAACCTGCTGTGAATGGGGCATAGACAAAAAAGCTGGGGCTGCAACCAGTACCCCCACAGGCAGTGATTACAGCAGTCAATGACTGAAAAGCGTGTAACAGCCGTGGCATCAGAGTCTGCCCGGAGTGCCCTTCTGAGCAGACACCTTCGCAGGGGCTGTCTGGTACGAGACTAAGCTGGACACATCAAAGAAACATCAAGGCAGGTACTGCTGCGAGCTGTAGGGAGAGGGTGCCATGAGATGATACCTGATACAAGAGGGGATGAGACCTACTGGAGCCTGAGGCTGAGCCCTGATGCGCTGCTGAAGGGTCAAGGAGATGGGGAGAAGCCAGAACAGACCCAGACATGGGATGTCTCCTACTCACCAGACCGAGGGGTGTTGTATCAGGCTAGATATGGAAAACACGCCTTCACTTTTGTCTTTATTCTGATCTTCCTTCAAAGACTGTCACTTCATGTGTCCTCAGACAACTGGAGAGTTGTACCCAAACTGTGACAAAAACAGAAAAAAAGGGACAATGATGAGGAGGAATGCTCAGAAAAGGGAAAATGTAGGCACCTAGGAGCCCATGTTTCGTTGAAATTTAATGGGACTGAAGCTTCTTTGTGACTGAAATGCGTATAAGAACTCTATAACAAATACCCTCTGACCTTAGACAGCACCCAAAATTTAAAGCAACCTAAAATTTAGCAAAGAAAACCAGCTTTGCTATAGAACTCTCTAAGGAAAGGAGTCTCTAAGGTATAAAAAATGCCTTAACAGCACAAGATACAACCTTTTTTAAAACTGTCCATGGATTTTTAAATTAATTTCTACTCAAATTTATATTTCTGCAGTTCTTTGCAATGGCGCCATGGCTGTTAAATATGACTGGGCTTTGCCACTGCCCACCCGCCTCACCCAGACTCCCCCCCTTTCAGGGTAGGTCTGGTTTGGGATGCTGGTCTTCCCATTAAAACAACAGGAGCCATCTGAGGAATTCAGATTTGGCATTAGCCTAATTCCAAATGCATCGCCTACTGCCTTTTGAGAGGGAGGAGGGGGCGGCATCCCGACGGGGGAATTCCCAGGGGGGCTCACTTATTGCAAAATGCCTTTTGGGTGTGCAACGCGACAGGGAAAGAACGCAGTCATTGCCCGATCGCACGGACCTTGCTTTTCCTTTTTGGATATCCTCACTGAAAAGATTATACAAAATTACTAGACTCCACAAAGACTGTAAAATGCTTTACTTCACTCAGAAGAGGGATTAAGTGTATTTTACCTTACGACACTACAGATCTCATGACACCACAAACTGGGTGAATATTTTGGGACATCTGCACTTCTGAGCTCCTGCCTCAAGCTATTCCTCATTATTTACTGCTAACTAATGAGCAGTCAGGTGGCTGATTCTTTTAACAGAGGGCATCGTTTAGACTGCTGTATACCCTCGAGCGCCATTTACCATCTCACACTTTGGTCTGGGCTTTTCATTTAAGCAAATATCTCCCTTCCTTGAAACACTGCTGGATATAACAGATAGAGAGGCAGCCATGTACCAAAATAGACGTATTTCTAAACATTTCCAGCTGCCTTTAGGGCCCATATAGTATATGAGGTGAGATACTGTGAGGTTTCACCACACAGTAAAGAGCAGCCAAAGGGCATTTTCTAAACTTTTTTTTCCTACTGTCTTCCATTTGATGAAAGACTTGTGGTTAAACCTTTATCTTCTATAAACATTTAAAAGTAGGTTACCTTTTATTTTCACGTCTCACTTTTGTTTCATTAAAAGACAGGTTTTACTGCAGTAATTCAGGTGATTGATACTTTGGATCACCTTCAGAAAATAGATGTTAATGATCTGTATCTATGTCTGTATTCCAGCACAGATGTGTGCACAGATGTATTTGCATGCAAGATGCCCACAAAGCAGTGTTTCTTTCCGATGGCATTTTTTCTTTGCTTTTACATAAGTCAGCTCCTATGTACGTGGCATAGAAACCTCTAGGAGCAGTATTTTCCTTAGATTGCTCTTACTCTCCTTTCCTCCTCCCACACCCCAGCAGGTACCTCCATGCTAAGCAGCTAATTGATTTTTAAACACTGGTCCGTTGCTGGTTCTGTGGCATACATACGGATGCGGTTCATAATCAAGAGGGTCCTTTAATGAAAGGAAAAAAGCCTTTTCCTCTGCCTCCTTTGAGTGACTTGGCAGTTGGTGCTCTTAAATTCTATCCCAAAAATCCTGCCACAGCCTCACCCCTGAGGAAAAGAGGGACAACACAGGTAGGCAGGCATTTTCTGTCATTTTAAATGGTTATTGCAACTGATTGTGCTTAGCACAAGTCCACACTTGTATTTATTATTAATAACACTGTCCCCCTTCTCCCAGTGAAGACGCTGTGCAGCAGTTGCTGTCACTGTATTTTGAATATATGGGTTGAACAGGAAGGCGTTACTATCATTTAAGTGATGCCTAAAACGTTTCAAAAAAATGAACACTCAATAACGCAGCACATCTACATGAATATTAATTCTTCGTTGGAGTGATAGATAATAATTTCATAAACTTAGTAAAACTGAAGCTCACACAGGAAAGCTGGGATTAGTCAAAAAGCTTAGAAAGCTACAACAGATTTTAAACCTCCCTTGTCCTTAAGTTTCTTTTTTTTTTTTTTCCTTAGCAACAAGACCCAAAAGTCTAGAGATGCCAGAAAACTATGAACTTATTTTAAATGAGCTGTGGAAATCTCCCGCTGTCCTGTGTCTCTCTGTCTGAAGCTATGACCTTCCTGTCCTAGTGTCATGTGTCTGATCATATAAAGAAATAATTCTTAGTGCACTTCTTGCTTTTTACATGTTAATGAAAAGATTAAAACTATGTTATATTCCATTTTACTTTTTATTTAAGTCTAGTCCAAACATACAATGTTGAAAAAGTCTTTTCTTTTTTTTTTTTTAATCTGAGAGTTTTTGCACATTCACAAAACAGTGAGAAGCTGACCTGGAGAAAACAGTTATTGGTGCAGACAAGAGACATTACATCATTTATCTGTTAAAGGAAGAGACCTATCTTCTGTATGCATGAAGCATACAGAAATGTATGTATAACAAAACTGTCTGAAATATGCTTTAAATAATAACAAGCCTGCTAGGAGAGTATCAAAGAAAAAGCCAGGAAAAAAAACCCTAAATGCCAAAATCTTCTTGAAACAGAAGATCTGTGAACTGAATAGGTGCTTCTGTTTACTAAAATCAAATAATATTCTTCAAATAAATAACTTTTACATAAAAGTCATTTCCTAAAACAGGTAACTAAGTCTGTCACAGATTTAACTTAAAAGGGGATTCTGTTTTGAATATGTGTCCTTAAAACTGTGAAAAACAGCTTAGCTCTTTCTTCTCAGTAAACCTCATCGCCCTTTCAAATATTTACTTCAGTGATACTAATGCCAGGATAATAACTCAAACGATGGGTGAATCAGCATCAGAAAACACAGGAAAAAGAAAAAAAAAATGACAAAATTAAGGCCCAAGACACAGCAGACAGGTGTTTCTGTGGAAGAAGACTGGGATTTCAAATATCAGTCCTGAAAACTGCAGTGTGCCTCGTGCTAGGAACTCACATTTGTGATTAATTGATGGCACTTCAGTCTCCTGAGCTTTATTTTGAAGGTCTTTAAAAAGGCTCTTGAGGAAAATACAGATTCCTCTACTGAAAGAAAAGGAAACTGCAGATTCTCTTCTTTGCTACTGTTTAACTTCATCAGTTCACATTTGGTAGTTCCTGGATGTTTCAATTCATCAGCAGACTCAGCCAGGAGGGGCTGTAGCCCATTCAGTTAAGAGAAACGTGGGCTGTGGGATCTATAGATTCGGTGAGGACCAGCTTTGTCCTGGGCCTTGGCATCTTACTGTAGTTTATAAAATGACTTGGCAGAAATAATATACTCCAGAACAACACTGTCAGGACCTCTTTCATAATGAAGGAGAAATCTGGCTAGTTCAGGAGGAAAAACACCCTTGAAGAACAATGCGGATTTTGCTAAGGCGTATGAAATGAAATAAGCGTGGCTATTTTGGTTTCTTTGTTCTGGCAGTTTCTTTTTATCCGAGATGAGAGAGTCTGCAAATAGTAAAACAAAAGAGGAAAAAAAAAAAGTCAAAAAGCTACCTGGTGATCCATATCATTCAGCAACAGCAGAAACAAAAGCCCTGCTAGTCAAATTTATGAGCCTTGAGAGATCTTGGCTGAAGGCAGTGGAGAAATACCTCCATTAACACACCCCCACGCATCTAATCCCTAACTCCTTCCCTCCCACACTTAAGGAATGAGCTCAAAAGTATCCGTGTTTTACGGTGAGCACAAAGTTTCTCTCTTTTAGTCTGTCTCTTGGAGCTGATAGTTGGTATTGCCCTCAGACAGTGCAGCTGAATACAAAAATATAAGTATTAGCAGCTTTCAGACTCGCCTTTTCATCCAAAACTCGGTGAGAAGAGGGAAGCGAGCTCCTGAGCTATTTCCAATCTGCCCAGAGGAGCTTTTTCACCAGAGCCTGACTCTCTGGAGAACAGCTCACAGCAGCTCTAATCACAACAAGGCCTGGACAGCCATTATACAATTTTAACACACATCCCTCATGCAGGTGCCGAGGTACGTGAACGCTTGCAAGCAGATTAGAGCAAAATGTGGGCAAAGAGTGAAATGGCCGCAAACAGAGATGTACTCCGACAGTGGATTCCCAGCCACGAAATCTGTACTCCTCTCTTCATGTAATTCAAGCCTGAAATGTCTTTTTAGACATTTGGACATGCTTAGCTGTGTATAGGTTTATAACATTTCCTCAGGTTTTTCTTTCTTCTTTGGCATTCACCTCTAAGTTTTCTGACTATCCATTCTTCAGGACAGTTAGCAAAGAGCTAGTCTCTCTGCAAAGAATAAGATGAGTTAAGTGAACATCTGCACTGAACTGGGCTCGTAACCTGCTGAGTAGTTTTGGGAGAAACACTGTTAGTCTCATTTGCTTTCTCTTGATGTCAAATCTTTTCCCAAATATCTCCAAGTGCAGAATATGCTTCCCCTTGAAATATACAATCACAAAAGGAAACGATACATTTCTGCTTATTTCTAGATTTGATCTTACACTGGAACTTATGCTGCTGTACTGTTCTGAGCCCAAAAGCCTCTGACCCAGAGGCTGTCAGATAAACAACAGCGCTGATTCCTTGCACACACACATACAAAATACAAAAAGCTATAACAGTTGGCCTGTCTGGTCATCGCTCTAAACCTTCAGCTTTGCATCAGTGATTCCCAGTGAGTTCATTTCCACGGTGGACCGAGTGCTGTTAAATGTCCAATTTCTGGTGCCAAGTCATTAATCAAAACTGAAAAGCAGTTAGTTTCAAAAAATTTGGCTTCTACTTGGGGTCATGCTAGATCTTCTTTAATGGATAATCTTTCTCTTTCAGCTCCCTTGCTGTCATCCATCTCCTTCAGAAACATCTCTTCAAGGAAACATTTTACTAAAATGCTGCAGTCTTCATCTCTCATGGTTGCTGATCTTTGCTGGCTCCATAGCATTGCTAAGAATTCATTCTTTCATTTCCTTTTTTAAGGAACGGAGAGATTCTACGTTCTTTGCACATAGAGAAGGGAGGCTGTCACCCATGAGCTGGAAAAGCTGTTGGCAATGGCAAGGCCAAGTGAAGGCTCTATATTGCCAGTGGGAAAAGAAAAGTGTTGACATTAGTTCTGTCATAAGATATTAAACTAATTCCTTGTTTCAGACCACCACTATCCTGCTGAAAGGCCGAATCAGCTCAATTATTAGGCATGACAAAACTCAGCACAGCACTGACTGTGTTGCAGTGAAGAAAAACCTTGCCGTAGCTTGGTGCCTTCCTGCAACAAAACATTAACGTGCTGAGAGAAAAGGCAGATGCGGCTGCTGAGGAGATGACCCAAGTCCGGAGAGGCAACTGTATCCCTACCTTGGGGCCAGGTCTGATGAAGAAGGTTTCCAAAACTATGCCACCCCTCCCCTTTAGCAATGACCCCGAGCTAGACATTGCACTATTACACACTTGAGATCATCTCCACTGCAAACTGCAGCACTAAAATCCAGATGTTAAAACCATGTGGGAGGTATCAGTCCTTACCATTATTTCCTTGTCATCACAGGTAGATGGGTTACCCCAAGACATTTTTCCTGTGGCTCCGAACTTTGTCATGAATAGTGGTGGACTGCAGCACTCACTTGCTTTGGCCAGCAGAAGATGCAGGACAACAGAGAATCAGCCTGTGTCTGTGCCAGGGCAAACCTCCCTTGTAAAGGCTCAACTGGGTATCACCTTCTCCCTGCCAGAACCTAAACAGTCGCCTGAGAAGGCAAAGTCACTCCTTCAGGTGGTGGCTGCAAGGAAACATAGGTGACATTGCTTGACATGCGAGACCCCGACCTCAGCATGACATGAATGTCCAGTCACTCTGGGCCTGGTCTACAGCCCGCTGAAGTCAAGGGGTATTGAAGCTGCAAGTTAAATGCAAACTGTTTTCTGATTTTCTAATCAAGATGGCTTAAAGTCATGAACAGCGTACTAAAATTACTAGCACCCATTTCCCAATTAATTATTGATTATTGCACGTAAAATTTTATAGAGTAATGCATGGCGGTCCCACAAAGCGATACTTATGTTTTAAGACAGACTTAAACATTTGGGCTAGGAAATTTTTCTCTCATTTTGAGTCACATTTTGAAAGACTTATGCACCCGTTTACTCCCTGGAAAAAAAAATCACATACATAAGTGGAGTCATTAGTTACATTCTTTGCAACTGCCTGATTTCCACTTCTCTGTACCTGCAGAGACAAGCACATGAGTTTTCACGTTGCTGTATGAAACCACTTGACATAAGCCTTTCTAGCAAAACTCCATCCACATGCAAATAAAAATCTCAGTCTCATTACAAAGGGGGGAAAAAAATTAATGCTGATTTTTAAGTGATTAGTAGCATATGCTCCATTAGTTCAGGTTACATTTGTAAGACATTGCATCTGCAGGGTAACGAGGGACACCAGTGCTAGCCAAGACTACAACAGTACTTTAAGGCCTAATGATACCTTTGAAAACTTGGAGGGCTCTTCTTGCCAATCCCTCTTCCAGGGCAGCAGCAGCAGCAGCCGCCAACAGGGCTCTGACACTTCCACATATACTACCTCAAGGAAAACAACACTTTCAGTCCCGCCTATCTGCTCTGTTCTGTGACAGCTTATCTTCAGAAAGGGGCTGTTTAACCAGCATTTGTCAAGTTCTGACCTCCTGCAACAGGGGCCCACAGCGCGGGTACAATAAAAATAATACATTTGTACATCTAGACAAATGAGTTCCTCCTTTTCCTTCAGCGATGTCATCTTGGCTTCTGCGCTCCCTTCAGAGATGCTAACAACTGGCAGCTCTGCTCAGGGAGATCACTGATCTAATTTATTTTTCCTTCTCCCTTTAGGGAATGCTATCACAACGCTCTAAGATCATTGCCTTGTATATCTCACTCCCCTCCCCTGATGAAATGGCTCTGAAATGTCACCACCTGATCTGCGGGGGAAGCTGCACCCTCGCGAGCCCTTCCATTAACTATTCCTGTTGACAGCTCGTAGCTTCTTCAGCGAGCTGTCTCTCCTTACCCAAGGGGGTGCTTCTACAGGACCTTCACGGCTGGCTTTTAACAGTCTTGTAATCACAGCTCACAACGTACTGGTTGACAAACTCCTGTTTTATTAATATTTTATCCTCAACACTAGCTTTTCCATGATGCTGCTCAGCTTTAACTCAGAGACGTTATTTCCATGCCATTTCTCGATGTGTCTAGGGCTTAGCAGCAAGAGACGTGTTTGGAAACCTAAATAACCCCACCTCTGAGGCCTCAGATTATGCTATTTCTTCTCCTTGTTTCTGAGGCATTTGAAATGCTTTCACAAGATGGAGAGGAGCTTTACAGGTTTGTGCTTGTTCTCAAAGCATATTTGTTCAGCAACAGCTCCTTGTAAATGGATGATTTGGGGCTGTATTTAAACTGGAACGCATCTCGGAACAGTTGGATGGGGAAAGTCTTACAGGCGAATGCAAACAGTCATCTGGAGGAGCTGCTCTCTGGGGAGCGCCAGCCTGTCCGAGCAGGAGAACGTCGATGTTGGCTGGAAAGCCATAGTGCATAATAAAACACACGAAGCCCTTTTTCATTATTGTTGCTACAAACTCTGGCAATTGTCTGTGGCATTCAATACTCCCCACCCTTGTGTTCAAGAGTTCTTCCACACTGCCCCCTCTCTTTGGGATGACTTCTCTATTATTCCAGCTCAGAGAAGTCACATTTTAAAAAACTAAATATTATTTTTCTCTTCCTTCCCAAGACGGCAGTTGCAGTCTGACTTTTGGCCTTTTGACACACTATGCGCGTGGTCTCCCACAGCAGCACCTTTTAGTACCACCCCAGTTACCCATTGGCAGAGCTGTTGGGCATCAACTGCTTTGATGGACCAGAGAGCTTTTAAAGCTCTCCCCCTGATGAGGCAGAGCTTTTCTATTTCTCACACTAGGACTAGAAAACTGGTAGCTTGTAAGCCGGTGGCAAAAGTACCCACTCCAAGACAACCTATTCTCCATCTTCAGGCAGAGTATTCCCTTTAAAGATCAATTCACAAAACCACGTTTTCTTGGTCTTCTTGGTCTATGAGATGTTCACCACAGCTTACCCCTGCCCAGGCTTTAACATGCCCAATTTTGTGTTTTCCCATCCTTATCTCCGATTTTGTCATGCCAAACACAAAATTAATACAGTTGTATGTTCCAAGACAAAAATAATTACCTTATTCAGAAATACGCTTTCATTTACCATTGTCTAACATTTTCTCTTGCCCTTGTAAATATATAGCCAGATTCTGCATCATGGAAGCAAAAGCTCTGGTCCCTTAATTAAAAAACCAAATGAATAATTTAAAGTTCTTCAAAATTATACCTAAAAATAGAACTGAATGCACGTATGCTGCAGAGGAATGTAGGCACTTGTTCATTAACCTCTTGCTCATTAAAATACATGATGATTTTTAAAAAAAAATATCATTGAAAACAATGAAATTATATAAATTCACAGTATGAAATTGCTGAAAGTAGGGACATTAAAGGTACTCGCTGATGCACTGCTAGTATTTCATGACATCTGCCAGAATATCTTTATATAGCAATATTTATGTGTGTGTATATACATGCATGTATTTATTTATGTATATGTATACATGCATGTATGTGTATATAAAAGATAAGCACAATTCAATGAAGACTACGTATAAAAAAACTTGGCAACTGTTGAAGGCAGGTGTTTCCCATGGCTCTCTGTTAAAGAGCATACTGCAGTTAACGATGCTGTGAAAGACTGCCTGTAGACCAGAAACATATGCATCAACAGAAGATTACAGCCATGAAAGAACTGCAGGTATATGGGTAAAAAAACCAAGGCTGAATATCAGCGCACTCAATACACTCAATCCTACATCTAAAAGCATCTTTAAACAAAGAAGTTGTTGTCTAGAATGATATACACACCGGTAACGTGGGAGCTGCAAACATTGCTACTTCCGCTCTGGAATAAAATCAAAGGCGAAGGGCTGGATTCCTAAAAAGTAACGTTCAGTCTCCCACTTTTCCTCTTAGGTTACATCCAAGAGAAAGTAAAGCATAGGATCAGATTCTGGTCTTCCAGCAGTATGAAAGACCCCATTGAAGTCAATGTGTAAAACTCAGCAGTTCCGTACCATGCAATTTTTCTACATAACATTTGTGCCATTTCCCACTGGAATTAACGGTAGCCCTGAAAATCTCCTGAATTTGAGGCTTGCACCGTGGAGCGGATGCACAGCTGCGGAGGGAGCAGGATGAGTGGGAACTCTTGCCATACCCAATGCTCCCCTGGCGAAGACCCCTGCTGTATGCCTGTTCTGTAGCGTTAGTAACGGCACTTTCTGATCTGGGAGCAGGGTTTGCCACTTATTATTTCTTAATAAACATAAATAAATAGCTGAAAGAAAATGTGAACAGGTCCACCTTGGTTAAGTGGCCTGATCAACTGTGGTACATAGCACGTCTGGCCCACAGCAGAGAACTGGGCAGTGACCTGGGAGTATCAGGGAAATAGAAGCCTGGGGAAGCAGTCCAGCCTTACAGCCTGGGCTGCTCCATCTCCCCAGGCTCATCTCTGTCCTCCGAAGCCAGCCATTGCCCCTACCCAGGCTTAGCCCTGCCTTTTTATAGTCAAAGATAACATACTGTGAATCAGAAGTGATGTACAATATGTCTGGCTTTCCAAATCATAGAATCATAGAATGGTTTAGGTTGGAAAGGACCTTGAAGATCATTGAGTTCCAACCCCCCTGCTATAGGCAGGGACACCTCCCACTAGAACAGGTTGCCCAAGGCCACGTCCAGCCTGGCCTTGAACACCTCCAGGGATGGGGCCTCAACAACCTCTCGGGGCAACTTGTTCCAGTGCCTTACCACCCTCAAAGTGAAAAACTTCTTCCTAATGTTTAATCTAAACCTGCCTTCTTCCAGTTTGAAGCCATTCCCCCTCATCCTATCACTACATGCCCTAGTAAAAAGTCCTTCCCCAGCTAAATCTGGAAGCCAGCAATAGCATGTTTCTAGCAGTAACTGTTCCTCTTCTGGAAAAATGCTAATATTTTCCTTGAGTTATTTAAAAAAGAAATAATAACCTGGCTCCCTCTACCAGTGCTACAAGCACCTCCCCTCAGGAAACTATTTTCAACCCAAGAAAACAGCAAATGCAACGTATTTTCAGGCGGTGGACTTTATCTAGGGTTCTATAGCAATTTAACCGAAGGCTAGAAACTCCAGCCATATCCTAATGCACATAGTTTCCTTCTGTTTACCTGCGTAGGCTCTAATCACCTGTGCAACATCTGTCGGTGCTCTAGCGTTACTGGCAAGACACCGAAATAACTGCATTCTGTATAACGAACAGTTGCAGTTTCCATCTCTCTCCTGGTCTGCCTGCTTCAGCTCACAAAGCCGGAATAAGCCCTTCCTGCCTGCCAGGGTGGGAGCGAGACCAGAAAATGTCCCTTCAAGGGTGTGATAGAAACCAGAATTGTGTGATTATGGCATTTCTTCAAAAATATGTCTTTGGGTAATTTTCAGTTCCTGTATGAAAGAGCAGGATTAGATGACAAAAAATAAACTGCAATCAGAGCAGCAGAGTTAAATACGGAGCCCTTTTGGACACAAACTCAGGCACTCTCAGAGAGACCAGTGGCCACACCTTTCAGATTTCTGAAATACATCTTTTGAAGCAGTTTTTTAAAGCACAGATTTGTTTCCAGGTTCGGGGGCAACTGTACACCAGCAGGAGAACAGAACCACCTTTGCAACATGTTTTATGTATGCGGTGAGTGACCACCCCGCTCCTATGGGGTCTGTGAGCAGAACAGAGGCAGCAGAAGAGGAGCGCAGTGGGGAGAAGCAGCCAGGATTTGGAGGTAAAGTGACTTCCTCAAGATTGCACACCATGCCAGAGCTGGGAGGGAGTCACCTCACCAGAGTGTTTTTTTTTTACCTCTGTGTTTTCCAAACCAATGTCAGTGCTGTTGAGACTCTCCAAGTCTCCTTTTTCTTTCACCTTTCCCATCCCCTTGGCTTCTCCCAGTTTTATATAGCAGACATTTCACACAAGGTGAAGGAGGTCCCAGTCCAGCCAAGGTGCTCCCACCCCTCGGGGAGCACCTAACACCTCCATCGCCCCACCTGGTTTTCGCCACTGCCATCCGGCCCCACCGGCCTCTCCTCTTCCCTGGAGGTGGGGATCAAAAAGAGACCTCCTATGGCTGCAACTCAAGCGTGAGACCCCACCGTGATGACAGAGATGCCTGCGTGCACAGTAAACCTGCAGTTGCCATATCCGCTGCGGCTAACCATCTTACAGGTCCTGAGGAAAAGGCCAAACAAAGCTATAGGATTACACATACGCTGAGGGAATACGGGGATCCGTAACACAGACGTTTACTTCGCTGATTAAGATCAGTGAAGTTAACTGAAGAGCAAAGACAAAGAAGGTCGTCTCATATGTGTATTTTCAATTTATAACCTACTCTCTCCTCTTTTTTTTTCCCCTTCTCAAATCTTTCAAGGTAAAAAAAAAAGTAAAATAAAAGCAGAACAGCTTGCCCAAGGGAGAGGCAAGAAGTACGGTGTACATGGCTGAAGAAAATAACATGCTTTCCTGTTGCTGAAAAATATCTCACACACTTGGATTACTTCAGTTTTTCCTCCAAATTTACGCAGATGCTGCTGACCGTTTTCCTTTTATACTGATTAGCTTTTTCCAGGAAGCATTTTTTTTCCCAAAACACTCCTTTCCTTCCTGAAGAAGCCTGGTTCACGTTAGAGGATGTTTCTGTCAGAATGAAGTCAGAGAGTTATTTTTAAGATTAAAATCTTGTGTAGAAAGTGATTCTCCAAGACTTGTGAATGAAGTAGTTTGGAAAAAAAACCCAAAACCTATAAAAATACCTTTTTTGCCTTAGTTCATTTTGGTTTTGTGAAAATATTCCTACCAAATATTGTAAAAATATTTTGATACGACAACAGTAAATAGGAGCAGAAAGTAACTCCCATCAGTGAAAAGAATTTTGTCATATGATATAGGTGTGTTGGTTTCTGCTCCTGACTGAGATTATCCACATACGCGTTTGATAAGTCTGGACTGAGGAGTACGAACCGATCTGTGCAGGACTGACAGAACTTGCTGGGACTATTTCTGTCTCTATCTTTCATAATGTTATTACAAAAATTGCTAAAACAATATAGAAAGAAAATCACATAAATAAAACATAAACACGTCTTAAAAGAAATCATAAACTCATCCAAAGACTTGATGTAGCGAGCAATACGAGGAACAGTATTCAATAAAGAAAAAATAGCAAATAGTCTGAAAATGGAGATCTGTATACTTTGTGACGATGTAAGATCACAGAACATGTCTTCTGGGACCTCTCTGGACTTAAGCTCAGGCACCTGCTTTACACAGACAGATTTAAAGGGTAATTGTCTCTTGAAACTATAATTAATAAAGATGCATTGCATATTACTTATACAAACATAAAAACAATTTACTACATGCAAAAAGACCTGCTTCTGCAAAACACAGGGTTTCTGTCTGCGTGTCAGTGCTAAGCTTCCCTTGACTTTACCAGTGGAAGTTCAGGCCTCAAGTTTAAATTAAAATGTAATTGGTGAGATTATCCTAGGGGGAAAGGGGCTCCTGGGGACAAGGGAGAGCCAGTCAGAATTGGGACAACTCTGTCAAGCGGTTTCCAAATCAAAATGACTCTTTTTCTAAAACTTGAAACATAGCCAAAAAATCAGCCCTGAAGTTTAAGAAAATCACTGCAGTATCCATCAAACTGCTGAAAGACTATAGGCTTTCTTTTTCACCCCAATAATGCTCTTTTCCTTCACCATTATGCTCAAAATGAGTAGCCCCGCCATCACCACGGAACTGGGGGGACTGGCGAGGGAATCACCTGCTTCTCAGTTAAAGTCACGAAACCTGACTTGCTTGTCCAGATGTGACCGGAGTCTTTTGCAAATCAGCGGATGCCCCAACGCAGCAGTTTTTTAGCACTGGGATTTACTCCATTCCTCGCTGGTTATTTCCAGGCACTACAAAACCTACCTCTTAGTAACATCTTCGTTGACAGACTTGCCACAAAAGCACACCTGGCGTAGCTTGAAACGGAAGACATCTGTCAGGCTCTCATAAGTCCCTAAAGAAAGTTAAAACAAGTAGTGAGTCAGTGTGGGACAGCTACACTTTCTGGTCCTTGTACTGTCTCTCTGCCGCACAGAAAATTTATAGCCTTCAGGTTCCTGAACTGACACCTTCCCTGCTAATCGCATTCACTGGTGATATGATATAGCCATAAAAATAATGTTCAACTGACACTGGCTTGGTTTTGTATTTCTTACCCAAGTAATGCATGCAATGCAAAAATCACATTTCCTTATAGGCTTCCAAGGACCCCAAGTGTATGTACGCACACACATCCACACACGCGCGCACACAACTGCACTTAGGAGCCATCTGTCACAGTCAGTTTCTTAAATTTGAAAACATTATTAACTCAGAGACAGGAAGGAGCCTCGGGAGCAAGGGGAAAAAATGCTAAGATAATGACTTTACTCTAAATAACTTGACAATCTCTCTTTCTTTGGCATTTTTTAATCGTTTAGAAAGACAGAACATGACGAGGCAACTTGCATGACCAGTGTCACCGGTTTAGAGTTTCTTCAAGCAGCTGAATTTATACTGCTGTAGGGTAGAATAACTTTATTTTTTATGCTTAGCTTATAACTATGGAAAATCCTTTATAAGCATACTTCCTCCTAACACACAGTATCTATCCAATCTATCCCGAAGCATGAACACTGACCCATATTCTTCCTTTCACAAATGGCAACGGTCCAAGGAGTTTTCCACTCCTACGGTTTTGGGGTTTGGTTTGGTCTCGCGTTTGGGAGCGAATTTCTCCTAACTTACTGCCAAACTATTACAGACTCCCAGAGAGAAGGTGCTCGTCAACGAGATCCACTGTCATGAACCATTTGCCCGCCTGATGAATTCCTTACAAATATGGGTGGGAAAAGGTAATATCGTCAGCGCAAGATGCTTGTCATGTGGCAACGTTATAATCCAATACCAAGCTTTAAAACCGCACATATAGATCCGTTATAGAGTTGTAGCAGAGTTAAAGGGACCGCTCAGAGACAAGGAGAGCGCGGGAAATGAGAGTGAAGAAAGAAAATGGGAAAAAAGTTTGTTTATCCAGCATGTGAGCAAGTCACAGCAGGACTGCACAAACACACCAGATGACATGGTCAGCAGGGAAGGAAATACCCAGCGTATAGTCCTAGGTGAGCCAAGATTATCCATTAATCTAAGACTGCAGAAAATGGAAAATATGATCACAACCCCTAGTTGAAAGGAGGGGGAAAGGGAGGGGAAAAATCCTGGACTCTGATAATCTCACCTTCTTCAGTAAACCTTTATTTTTTCACTTAAATCATTGAAAAAAGAAGAAAGTTTGCTGCTGGTGTCTGTTTGGCTGCTCTGAATCGAAGACATTGAGTGGATTTCTTAATGGCGTTTCAGTAAACATTGCAGTGAAAACAGCACTAAATTAGATTGTAAGCAGCCAGTGACCTGATTAGCAGATACAGATCTTCATGCAAGTGTTTTCCTTCCTTCTCACTTAAAAAATATCCCAACATTTTCTTCCGCCACCCTGGAATATTCGTCAGCAATTGTGCTAAAATTCATATAAAAATTAATAAAATCCAAGGGGTAAAAATCTATCGTACTTTAAGTTTTACTAAGAGATGCATCGTTTTAATTTACAGACATGCAAAGGAAGTCTTAAAGCATTATGATGGTTAAAGAGTATCTCTCTGCATTTTTTTACAGACCAGGCTTTTGTTATCTAAATAGCCAGTGACCGCACAGCGCCAAGCTTCTGGATCCAGTCGGAGCTCGAGAGCAGCTCAGCCCAGAGAGGGCTGAGGGTGCTCTGCACATTTCCAGCAAACACTTTGCACCTTTCAGGGTTAGGTTTGTGTATTTGAAATAACTTAAAAAAAATAATTGGAAGTTAGGGAAACTTCATTCATAGACCGAATTGAGCTGTGGGCTTCATCTCAGCATCTCATTACAGGAATCCTTCGAGCTGCCTTAATCAATTTGAAGGAGCTTTCATTACAGGACAGTCATATTTGATGGAAGACATTTATCTCATGAGCGATGTGTAACTATGCTCAATGTTAATGACACATTCTCTTCTCCAGCAACTCTGAAAGGTGAAGTAGTGTATGAATGTTTCATAAAACATACTTCATTGAATTACACTGAAGAAAAAGATATATTTATTTCAAGAAATGCATGTCTGATTCTATTGGGCTTTATACTGTACAATTAAGAATATTTATTAATTTAATATCAGAGCAACCAAAGTTTTTCAAATATTTACCTTTCAAATACTTTAATAACTACATTATTAACAGCAACATTTTTTGTGGTTTAATGTTTCCAAACTTAATGATTTTTATTTGCCTTAAGTTGTCACAATGTTTAACCTCACAACACTGTCTCAGTTAAGAATTCTTTGGGATTGACATGAATGATGTCGACTGAGATTAAAAAAAGACAGCGGATCAGAAATATAATAGTCTTTTAAACAAAAACAGGTTATGGATCTTTCTAGAAGAAATAATAAACATAAAGGATAAATGAATATAGATAGCAGGATTCACGCATATGTCAGTAAAAAAATTCTGAAAAAAATTCTTACAAAACAGCGCATTCCTATCCATAGCTGGATATATCAAATCATTTTTGTAATTCTCGCTCTCTTTTATACTCTGTTTGGAAGCTGTATGCAACTCAACTAAATTAATTTTTCTGTTTTGGAGATTCAGTATAAGCTCTTCGCTTCTGGCACCGAACCAAACTCTGGTCTCAGCGACACAGTTGTGCTGCTCATGTAAGTCTGTTGGAATGTTATCAGGGAAACTGGTAAATTTTCTGGTTTTACTAGGCAAGCTGAGAGCACAATTTGGCCCTGCATAGGCTTAGTCTATAACAATTAGAGATTACCTAGGTGCCCCGCTGCTTTCTGGTGCCAATAGCCTCCTTCCCTCTGTACGGCTTTGACTCTTTTTGGTGTCAGACCACAAGGCTTCTGCAAATATTCCAGTAGTGGAAAACTTTTTCCCTCAGGTTGATGAGGACAAACTCAGCCCCTTAACCTCAAAGGGGGCAGAACGGTGTATTAGTGCTGCAATTCCTCCCCTTCAGGTCCCCCAGGTCATCTCCAAATGTGTTTAATTTCCTTCACATCCACCTCTCTGGAATCACTGTTGTCCCTTTCCTCAGAAGTCATGACTACTCCCATCCAAGATCCACAGCTTTCTGCTTTCTCACTCTTTGGTTTCTAAGGTTTCCTATAGCTTTCCATTTCATATTTCCATTATTTTTATTTTCCAAGAGGTCCCACAAAGCTTTCCCTGTCTCATCTCTTTTGGGTTCTTTCCGTCCTCCTCGAAGTCCAAATCTCATCCCACTATCACTAATTGTTGCTGCATTTTTATAGGCCCCCATCCCCCCTTTTTGGCTGCGGTGTCAAATCTGTCAACATCCCTGAGCAAAATCTTTCTAGAATTATGATGTGCACCAATTTCCAGCAGGCTCCAACTTAGACTGGGGCTTTCCCCTGTATCACAGCTACCAGCCGAACCAGTGCAACCACTAACACAGCTAGGCAACGCTGGCAGTCGCACCCACAGAGCTGAGTGGTTCTGAGGCATAAAGAACTTCAGAATTGCAGNTAATTAACAGGCTGAATGGCTGTCATCTTAAAGGTATCCTGAGTTGAAGGCCCCATTAACTATGGGAAGCTTAAGTTTAGGCTCACTTTTTCAAAATAACAGAAGTCTCCTGGAACAGAATCCTTATACCATTACTATTACAAGAAATTCCAAAGGCCACAAAGTCCAGGAAAGGAATCAAAAGCAAAAAGAGGCAAACGAACGATCATTTGTTAAAACTGATTGCTTCTAAGAAGAACATTTTTACAAGTAATACAAAAAGCAATGAAAAGGTTCTCACCAGACTTTATTGAAATATCTCTGGAGAAAATCCATTAGAAATACATTTGCAATCAGTCCAGTATCAAATTTCTACTGTAAATATCGCAATTAAGAAGGTCAAGTTACCCGAGGTTGTGTAAGAGTGAGACGAGCAGTTAAAAAGGAATTTATGTTGAGAGTATTTTGTATACAATTTATGTCTTTTACTCTCTGTTAAAACACATCATGCTTTTTCTAATATGTTACATGACATTATATTCACAATTACAGGCTACTGAAATAATGACCCATTGTTGGCTTCCTTATCTCCATGCAAACACTTTGGAATTGCGCTTGAATCTGATGCACTGATTAGCTGAGAGCTGAATCCATGCCAATAAGAGAATTGCTGTAAATTGTTGGATGAGTGTAAATTACACCCACAGCACTGGTGTAGCAGAGAAAAATATGTAACTTGAGATTATGAAGTGTCCTGCTGTGACATAAATGGAGTGGAAAGACACTTAGTCCAGAGAGGACCATAAATGGTTTCAAGCCAAAAAAATGCCCAAGTAATGTGTATGGGTAGAGAGTGATTAAGGAAGTGACAAAAGTGAAGGTTGTTATCTAACTTCTAGTGCTCCGTGGTTTCATAATAAATGGTATCCAGGAGCCATCCCAGCTTCACCCGCACATGGCCGTGCTGCACAGCCACAGCTGTGCTGATGTATATATTTAGGGAACTGCGCAGGGAATGGGATCTATGAACTTACTTCGATTTAAACCTCCTCCCCAACACACCACAGAGAAAGTTATTCTGAACCAGGATCAGCTCATCACAGCCCCACGCTCTTTACCCCTGTGGTAGCCAGCTGGAACATGCAGCGTCTCCAGCCCAGAAGTGCAACCCATATGTGTGCAACTACGAACTCGTGTAATGTATACGGCTCTGGAAGCAGTGCCTGTCTGCACATACACGAGTGAGGAGAGGCAGCATCTCGCGCTAAGGAGGGCTATGCTGCGGTACAGCACCAGCAGTGCAGCAGAGCTGTCACTCGAGGCAGCAAGTGGCGACCACTGCACGAACAGACGTGCTCTGGCCCCGTCATTAGCAACACATGGGAGAGGATCAGCAGCTGCATGAAAAAAGACAATGCTGGAGACACAAAAAATATAAAAAGCCTAAAAAGAGATGGCACTGGGAAAATGGAAATGGAACACAGAAAAATACAGGGGTGGGGGAAAAAACAACATCTTGCAGCCCTAAAGATGACACCGTTTGGAAGCTTTCAGGGAGCAAACGGTAAGCAACCTCAGAGGACAGACTTCAAGGACAAGACGAGGTCCCTGGAGAGGCCACAAACGAAGGCAGCACTGAGATTCCCACCCATTGCCTCCCATGCATGGCCACCAGACTCAAAAGACTTCTGATTTTGTTCGCGGAGATTGACCCTTAAAGTCACTAAGTCAGACCTGTAGAGAAGTATAGAAATGGCTTTTTTGGATGTTTTGTTTATGAGTTCCCCACCATAGTGTTTTCAAAGCACTTCATCGTCATTGAAGATTTCTTCTCACAATGCCCCTCTGGAGGCAACATAGTGTTATTTCCATCCTGCAGGAAGGAAGGCACAGAGGATCGACGTTATTTGCCCACACATCATAGCACGCCTGAAGCAGAGCGAGGAAGTGAGCTCAGGTTTCCTATGTCCCCCCTTCGTATCCTGCTTTATCCATTTCTACTTCTCTCTCACCCCTTGTGAATGGGCAATGATGGGAAAGGTGCTAATTCCGTGCTCAGAAATAAAACAATCATGAGGGTAAACCTAGAGGGCCACAGCTGAGCCCATTCGGGCTTCCATTTAAATCAACATCTAAAGGAGTTTGAGACTGCTTTAGGTAGAGCTTACCGAATGACCCAAGAGCCATGATTCATTTTGGAGAGGGAACAACTTCAGCCAAAAAGACACCAAACCTTACTGTCAATTCAATAGTCAACCAAAAGATTAATTAGTTAAAAATATACAGATAATGAATTATATTAAGGAGAAACAGATAATAATTGATAATAATTCAAAGTTATGAAATGAAAAATTAGATAAGAGAAAACAATGACTTTGGGAGAAATATAGGACTGACAGATATCAGGGGAAAAGAAAAAGGAGGGCTTTCTGTGTTTGGGAACAAAAAATTAGTCTCAGCATGTCCTCGTCTGTTATGTGAAGGAAAAAGTAAGTGTGTTGATACTGTTAAAAAACAGAAGTATTTGTTAGTTTTTCTGTTTTAATACTTGAAAAGAAGGATGATATACACACAAGGATGGTAAAATACTGCTCAGGTAAGTCGTTAACCGAGCATGGTAGGTGAGGGATATGGCCCTATGATAGCAAATACCAAATCTAAACATCAGCTAGAAAAAACTTTTTAAAATCTGCTGTCCTGAACAAACTGCACCTTTTAAAAGTGGACCAGATTTTGCAGCACTAGGAAAGTTCAAGGTCAGAAGTATCATGCTGATATTAAACAATCAGGACAGCAGACCTAGATAAAATAGGTAAAGCCGGTACAAGAAGGCGGTTTTCATTTTTTATTAGCATTATAAACATGATTGATTAAAAAAAATTCTAGCCAAAAAGTATCTATAAAATTTTGCAAAGCATTTGAATCAGTACCACAAATATTCTAATTAGCAATATGCATGATCAGCGGGCTACATGGTAAATAGCTATGCACAGGATAACAGATTTCAGAAAGGTGTTGATGAGGACCTGTCATTGACTGGTTCAACAGGGTTCTGTACTAACACAGATGATATTCAAATTTTCATCAATAAACCAGCAGTAAACATGAAATCTGTGGTGTTATAACGTATGGGCAACAGAAAGTTTCAAAAGTGATTTTACCTAATTTTTTTTTCTGCTTCTTTCTTTGCCTTCCATTTTAGCCAATCTTTTTTGGCCAAAGGGGCCAAAACCAAACCATTTCTTTTTCTACTTCTAGGGTTTTTTCCATCCAAAATACCAGTGCAGAAACAGTCTCTGAGGATTAAAAATACTTTATGTAAAAGTAAATTCCATTTGGATACTCTTTAACCACCTTTGTTCTCATTGTCCACATACTTCTAGCTCGGTTGCAATGGGATTTCCCCCAGCGTTAAGATTTCAAGGAATGCTACTCCACTCTTCAACCTGACCCACGCTGTTGCATTGCATGCACGATCTGGGACCTTTCTTATAACCTCCTGTAGATATAGCCTTATGGTCTTGAGGGGAAATACAATTTTATGGCTGACTCCTCACATTCCAGTGAGGAATTCACTCCCAGTTGTCATACTCCTTCCCATTCTCCTGTTCACTCACACAAATGCCTTTCCCCACAAAAAGATCACGTGCAGCTTCAGAAAAAGTCATGAAACTTGGGAAAGTAACGATTCTCATAAACCTGTAACAAAAGTGTTTCCACTTTGCTGAGAACCACAAAAATCACAACACTGTTGCCTCCTCAGAAATAGATCCTGCCAGCAGCCAGCAAGTCGGTCATCCCCACTGGCTTTAAACATCATCCATATAATTCTGTATCGATACATGTAACCTCTTCACTTCCCATACTTATGCCCATATGTTTAGATGCTGAGGTTTCCTTCAGACTCATTATACAGGCAAACAGTGCACGAGATGAGAGTAACATCTTAATTAGTGGTGTCACTGACACATTTTCTGCAAGAAAACCTTCCACTGAACCAGAAATTTCCCATATGCTTCTTTATATTGATTTGCACCTGTTGTCACTTCTGTGCCAACAAAAATACCTGAATGGAGTACGAAGCAAAAACGTAGGGTTTGTGGTGCTACCTGAGCCTTCGACCGCATGTCAGAGCGACTCCCAGCTGCCGAGCACCCCGGGACAGGTTTCAACAGCCTCTTGTAAACCCAGGGCAACTTCTTGCAGGATGAAGAGATGAAGTCTGGCCAACACTGTTTCAGCACCAGTGAGCACCCTGAGTAAGAGAACATTAGGGTGATCAGACAAGTGTCTCCAAGACAGAGCAAGACTATCCAGGCACAGCCATTAACCAGACGATACTCTAGTCAAATAATGAATTGACCTAAAACCAAAACACTCAATGGCCTGAAGGTCAGCAGAATAGCAATTGCTAATGATCAGCCCTCTGTGGAAAGACCTCTCGGAGAAGGAGACATCAGAACTAGCAGCTAAAAGAAGCAGCAGCAGGCTGTGCTAGGTTAAGTGTTGGGTTTCTGTTTTAGCTGCTCTCCCCAAGACATAAACAAATATCGAGTGGTTCAGAAACCAGTTGGAGCCCAGGAGTCTGGGAGAGGTCTTTCCTATCCCATGTCCGAATTCTGGCTGTTGAGCAAGGGGCAAGCATGCAATACACCCAACATATCATGCCCCATCTTCCTTGTAAAATTGGCACGCGTTAGCTTGGCCTGGGACAGGCAGCTTGCCTGGTTGGCTACCTGATCCGTCTATGATCACCCTTGCTTTTCTCCCTCTGGATGCTGGGAGGAGTGTTTGCCTATTCCCCACTTCTGGATGTGCCGGCCTAAATCAACACCACTGCTTACTGTCATCATGGAGAATATGAAATACTAGACACAGTGGGCATTTCTTTTCAACGAAGAGGTGTTGATGCAGGGGCCTCAAATCACAAATCTTTATTTCGTCACATTGACTATATACATTCTGCAAAGCTCTGGTGATGCTAGCATACGCTTCTGACGCTTCATGCAGTCTTATTCTATGTCAGTGGAAACAACCCCAGTGGAGACAACTGGCCCCACTCTGCCCTTCTGCCATGCTAAATATCTACCAGAATCTGACCCTCCAATCCTTTTCAGTAGATGCTTTATTATTTTGGCACCTACTTGTACCAGCCTGGAGACTGGTGTTATGTGGAGTGGTGAGCGCACGTCTCTCTCTACACACACTTAAGCAATGATCAACCTGGGGCTCAGTGTACAGAGCCTTCTACCCAGATGCATCTTCTAGCCATCACACAAAAAGCAGAATTCTATTCTAGAATAAATACATAGCTTACCTTCACCAAGGCAACCCACCTACTTTGGTTCAGGAGCCAGTTTTTCCTGTACCATCAACACAGGCCACTTCACTTGGTTTATATTTCTGGCACAAGAGACAGGCCTGAACAACTTCCTTCATGTGACTGTGATTTGAGGCCAGTAAAAAGCATTTCTGGCCTTTCGCTGAGGCTTTCCAATCCCTAAATGACCTTCATGATTCTTTTCCTATACATTGTCCTGTAATACCTTAGGAATCACAGTCTTGCTGCCTTTAAGCAAAATTCCATCAACAACTAAGATTTCTCCCTTCAGTCTCTGACAGTGTCCAGTAGCACACTATCTGGCCCACAGTCTGCTAAAAGTTGGGTTGCACTGAAAATTCAAAAGTCCCATCCTCTGCAGGTGCAACACCAGTCCGTATTTAACCAGAGGGTGAACAAGAAGCAGCAGACATTTGCTTGTATATGTGTGGTGTTTATCTAGCACAAATCTTCTGTAACACCAAAACTCTCCCCGATTTGTTATTAAGTGTGCAAATTATACCTATGTAGCTGGAAAAAACAACTCCAGGAAGGAAAGAGGTGGTAGAAAGTTGCATGAGTAAACATCATCATCTATGTGAGCACTTTGATCATCATTTTTTTCTAGTGATTCATCAACATGTAGTCTCCAATTTTAAGCACAATATTTAAAAGGTACAACCCCCACACCAGCATTGCCCTGGAGGCATTCGCAGCTAATTTAGGTATATGTTTAACGTAGCTATTACCCTCACCTTAAATAGGGTCATTGTACCATCAGGTAGACCTCAGTGTTCTCTCTTTTATAAAGAAAAGGAAACCTTCACATATTTCAGGTATCTTAGTATCTCAGGGCCCAGCACTGTCCAGATAGTGGGTGAGAAAATCGTATTCCCTACCACTGCAGTGATGGCACGCTCTCCATGAAACAAAAGCCAGGACACCCTTTCAACAATTAGCATGTCCCCCTGCCTCTCTTTTTATAGATTACAGCTTTCCAAGTTGTTTTTTACCCCTAGATTTCATTTCCTGAACAAGACTGCCATGCAAAACTAGCTTTCCTCTTAACCAAAAGTCCTGGTATTGCACAAGTGTGATCTTGGCTAACACAATTTTCTGTATCCAGCAGAAAATTTAAAATGTTCATTTACTCTCAGATGAAAGTCTTTTTTGCTGCAATACCCCTATGAAGAGCTCCTTTCATAGTGTAAGCATTTCGTCATCAACCACTTGCCATGCTACACTTGTTCTGATATTCATTGCTTTCTGATGCCTTTGAAACCCATGGGTCTTCATCTCAGGTATCCTTTTATAATCCTGAGATTTTCTATTACACACACAGTTATCTTGTGTTTTACCAAGGATACACGCTACATCTATGGGAAGAAAACCAGGCATTACGGCTGGAGGAACCCCTCATGCAAGAGCATCCATCACTCAGTTTAAATGCAGCCTTAACTTCCCAAATGTAGCTCTTAACCTTAGATGAGTTACACTGATTTTTCACCTTTGTTTTCACAATCTCCACTTAAAATACATCAATCACATGCTAGGAGGAGGGGTACTGTGGAATGCAGTACTTCCCAAATGTATGCTATGCAGAGTAATAGTTAGCCTTCGCTGCCCAAGTTAAACCTGTGAAAAAGATGAGAAAGGATGTCAGCAACAAGGCCATCTTCTAATTGTTTTCCTTTACGAGGGCACCTGCTGCCAAAAGCTCCAGCGAAGTGCCGTTTAAGCTGCCTTCAGCTATCCTCCACATTTCTGGAGAGTTTCAACTTCTGATGGGTTTCAAGAGAGCCATGCTTTCACTCAGCTATTTTGTTTGTTTGGTTTACACCTGGAGTAAGCGTGGACGACCACGCGGCGCCCTGCCATGTGGCTGAACCCTTTGGCCTGGGTCTGAGGTCTGACAGATCACCAGTCTGCAGCTTCAGCTCCTGCACAGCATCTTACCGAGCTCCAAGAGGCTCGCACCAGAAACGGCAGAGCGCATCTTCTTCACCAAACGGGCTTAGGTCCGACTTCCCCCATCAACGCAAATCAGACTGGGCTAAAAGCACTGACCATACATTTGGTTCCATGGGAATTGAAACGTAAACTATATAAAGCCTCAGAACTTGGTCAACAGCAACAACAACAAAAAAACCCCTAGGCCAGAACAGTGTGCTTTTAAAAATCCCACCTGCAAAGGTTAGCAGTGTTACCTCCCCACCCCGGCCCTGCCGTACTGCCGTGCCGACTCTACTGACTGAGGATTCCTAGGGTTAATTTTGTGATCTGGGAGACCAATGAGATAGCGTTTTACTTAAAACTTGATTTTATTTTTAAAGGTTTGTTTTAAATGCACCTTGTAAATGAATTCTAATTTGACCTCTAATTTGAACCAATGATCAGTACTAGTATTTACATGAACCAGACCTGGGACAGTTCATAAATCTCAGGTCAATTTTTTTTTTTTAATTATTTGCTCACTGGGACATATACATAAACTGCAAAACACCGTAGACTATTAACTCACATCTTTTTCCCTTATGGTTCCAAAGCCAAAATGTTCCTCCCTCTCCGATTCATTTTTTTAATCTTCTCTGAATCCGTTCAAACTTTATCCAATAAGCGTCAGTAAGTGATAGTCATATTGAATAAATGCAGAATTAGTAAACCCTCTAATTCCAAAGTGTTTAGCTTTGGAGCGCAAGAAGTTAAACACTTTCTTGCAACACATTGTAAACATGTCAATGTGTTTAACATTTTAAATGTGTTCTGTTCCCTTGCGCATGTGTTTAGAAAAGAAACAGGTTATGATATTTAACTAGTGAATGGATATATGTGCTCATTCCTACCAACACTTTTTAAACACTTGCGGACGCTTAAAATTATGATGTGTTTAAGATTTGAACACGTTTGCTTTTCTACACTTCTAATCCGATGAATGTTTGATGCATTTATTTAGAACAGCAAGTTTTTATCAGGCTAGCAAAGCACACAATTTGCAAATAGCAACGCTTGATGTTTTTCTAACCATTTCTTCATTCTACTCAAAACTAGAATCTAATCAGGTAAGCTTTTAACACAGGGTAAAGCAACTTTTCCCACCAGAATGAAACGATTGTGCTAAGCTGAAGCTGATCTCACTTGTGAGGTGCAGAAGTAGCTACAACGTTTAAAATGTGCTTTCTTTCTCAAAGACAAGACTCTGCGCTACATGGGAAGCACAGGAGGTTTGCAACTGGCATGAAAAAAAGCCGAAGGAGAACATCTGCAAACATTTTTAAGGAGGGTTTTTTATTACGTGCTCTATAGTTGGATAAAAGCATAAATTATCTGGAAATAAACTGGCTATACTACTCACCTACACACGTATGGGGTTACTCAGTGAGGAACTGGCAAAGCCCCATGCATCTTCCACTCCTGCTTTACCTGAACTCTGCTCACTGGTCTAGCTGTGCTTGGGCTATTTCTAAACTTCCAAACCACCAAGCAGCTGCTAACAGCTGTCATTTAAAAAAAAACAAATGCCAGCAATAAAATTTTATCTATCATTCCTCCAAATTAGCTTAACCTGAGGCCAAGCACAGGCAATGCTCAGTGCTTACACCCATGACATGCTATTTCAGGACTTGTGAATGATAAAAATGGGTTCTTTTTTAGTGTGATAATTTGAATTTCCCTGTAAAATCCAATTGCAGTGGTTGTCAACCATTTCCATACCGTGATCCTGTTACAACAAAAGAACAGCTTCATGTCCCCACTCTTGCCTGCTCCCGCCATCTTCCATCCTTGAACGTGTCCACAGGAAAAAGAAGACTACTCGAAATTCCCCGGAATATCTTTATAAGCCAGAAAAACACCATTTAAAGTCCTTTCAGGATTAGGAATAGACACATCACATTCTATTATGGGGAAAGGAAAAATTAACTAAGTTCTTAAGGGTATCTAATGTGTCTGCTTTAAATCTTATTCTTGTTCAAGAACCAATAAACATGGATAATTCAGAAAGCCTATTCAGAAAGGGCTATTTTTGATTTAATTTGAGAGCCTGCCATCCCAACTTCATTCATACGTCTTTATATTCCAGCTGTACCAGTAAGCTCAGCAACCCCTGCCTGTATTTGTGCTGTGTACCACCGTGCTGGGGCTGTGCAAGGCCCTGGAAAGACCTCGCATCCACCAAGGGGTCAACACAAAGAGCGCGCCGACTCTTCCAGCCCCCACCGCAGGCCAGGGGAAGCAGAGCTTACCTCCCTCCTGGCTTTTCGTGGCACGTCACCTCCATGGAGCCACGCTGCAGAGAGGGAACGGTCAGGCAACTTACTTACAAACACAAAAGAAAACAAAAGTACTGACACAGCCCTTGTATCAGCCTGTGAGACGCATGTCCCCACTTCTGAGGGGAGTTTCTCCTGGTCCTTCCTGAGTGACCGCCCAGCCTTGGCACAGATAGACCTTCTGCAGCTCTTCAGTTGGTGTCCTGCCCTGCAGAGAGGGAACCATGAACTACTGCAGGATCTTGCCATCCTCGCCGCTGGGCATGACGGAAGCCCAGAGCTTTCATATTTCTCAGCATCTTGAGTTACTGGGAGTGCTTCTCACAATTTGTTTTTAAGGACAAGCAAATGAGGGTGATGGGGTTCGGTCACACTGTAGGTACACAAGCTTACCGTGGACCAGTATTCTGAAAATTTTCAGCCTTCGCTGGAGTAACAGCGATGTAAAAGCTCAATGCTGGAGCCATTTAAAGTTTGAATGCCAGCTGCATTTTTATTGGCCGTCTGTGACTTCAAAGGGCTTTTCCTCTGCTAATGCCCAGACAGGTAGGCTGCCCTGAAATCTCTCTGCCATGCTGACTTACGGATTTTGAACTGATTTTATCTGCAGGCTTATGCCTGAAAATGAACATTAAACATATTGGGGCTGAAATGAATTTCAGCATCTCACATTCCAGCTACAGTGCTGACACTTAATCAGGCAGGGGACGGTTCATCTGAAAACATATAGTAAAGATGTTCTTTGTAGTCATGTAAACCTTCATCGCTTATACTTTAATCCCAAGACCTTAAGACAAAAACTTCAGAAAAGCAGATACGCTGCTGCTGTGCCAAGTTTTTATTTGTTAGAATCGGGAACAATGAGGAAATTCAGTTGGATGCTTAATGTATTTTTCAGTTTCAGCAACCTGGTCTTTACTACACCATTTTATAAGAGTATCTAAAGCCCTCATCCCAGATCCGGACCCCATTTGACTAGCTGCTGCTTTGACGTAATAAGGGACAGGCCATACTACAGAGATCTTGCACCCTGAGGGGCAGAATTACACGTCAGGGTAACGTTTCAGGTACGATCTGCCCATATGGGTACATCCACAGCACTGTAAAGAAAGTTTTGGTGCTAAGACCATTTAACAACAGTTGTCTTACTGTATGAAAATGGAAGGATTATTCAATTGAGACACATGGGGCAATTTTCCACCTGGTTCCTGAGTGCTGCTCCTTGGGGCGTCTCTAAACCCCGTTCCACTGAACAAGCTAGAAGGATCCAAAACACTGCAGACGCTTAGACATCATTGAATTTACCAAGTCTGATCTCGAGGTACTATTCACCATAAGGAACTTCACTGAAGTTAGTTTTATAATAAAATTTTGGTAGTGCAGGCAAAGATATTCTGAAGACAAAAGTGTCATATATTTCTAAATGACAACTTCGAAACGCAGTGAGTTCATCTCATATGGTAATCAACACAGGTTTATTTCACAACTAATATCAGCAGAATATTAGACTTTCATCTTGACTAAAATACTGGAATTCAGTGGAGTTGCCTGGAAGAACTTAGTCATTCTACTGAACATCTGGCACCAGCACCACAACAGGGCAAATTTAAACATTGTTGTGCTTCAGTATCTTTGCTTTTGATACACACAGACAACCCCGAAAATTAATTCCTCAAATTAATTTCAAGACATACCTGCTGTGCTTGACCTTCAGGAGTATAGCAGGTATCTCAGGGATTCCTCCTCAACTGTTGAAGAAGTTCAAGAGTTATGTGTTCAAGATGATGGCCAGATCTGCTGTCTTCAGCAATGCTCTTAGACCCTAATATTTCCTCCTGACCACACGAAGCATCTTGCCGTGGAATGCCTGTTCAAAGAGAGGGACGATGAGGATTCCCTGGTCCTGGGCAGGGAGGGATTTTTTTTCAGCAAGGCACGTGCCAAAGTAATAACACTAAAGCTAATTTTCAAGTGGGAGAGGGAAGAGGAAAAGTGGGGCTCTAGCACATTTGGGGCAAATCTCTTTTTACTGTCTGCTTGTCATCACATGAGTTTTATGCTGGGAACAGAAACAAACACCCTGTCAAAATACTTCAGGCATCTGTTACTTAAACAGATCTCTCTGTCACGTGAAATAACAGACAGAATCAAAGAAGAGGGAAAACAGTGATGCATATTTATTAACGACATAAAAAATTTTAAAATCTTAAGCAGGTCAATAAGAATGTACTTTCAAGACAATTTCACACTGAAAACAAATCCACCAACTCGTAGGTAAAGCCATGTTGAGAATCAATAAGCCAGCAAAGGCCGGTTTGAGGGCAGCCTACGGTACCTGCCTGGGCTTTAGAGCAGGAAAGGCTTTGAAGTTGCAGACGGCCAATAAAAATGCAGCTGGCATGCAAGGCTCATACATCTCCACCGTAGTTTTTATATTAGTAACGTTTAAGCTGCAGTTGACCAACCTGAGAATATTCAGTTAGCTTTAACACTTATATGATGATTGGCAATCTGGCTGGAAGCCCTTTCCATACCTACCCTCTAGCCCAAATGGTTATCTTGCAACTGATGCTTTCAAGGGCAGTGCAATTGGCCATTCTTGCCACCTCCCTGCTTACCAGTGTTTTTCAAACTGTCCAATTTTGGTTTTGCTGTGTATACATTTATGAGTCAACTATGATTTGCGTTAAACTTGCAAAATATGCAACTCTGATTAAAATAACATGGGGAATTTTCTCATTTTTTTTTTCTGCTAAAAACACTCTTATATGATATATGACATATTTGAAATATATTTCTATTTTGGGTCAGATTTTACTGTATAATTTATCAGGTATACAGTCCTCTAAAAGTGACTAACTACAATCCCTATTTTAACAGATTTCTTCAGACATACATATTTTGAAAGGAAAGAAAGATAATTCTTCAGCATCCCATTGGTACAGTGGCCTCCCTATGAAAACGGAACTGGCCCAGTAAAATAACAGCGTCTGCTATTTCCACTTTCATCTTAACATGTACAGATTTCAGGGTTTCCAACTGATCTGACAGAACACTTCCTGTTCAGGAAATAAACGTGTCAAATGATTTCTTGATTTAAAGTGATGGATCACAGTAGCTTTCTGTACTGCAGGGGTGCTATTCTCATAAAACATATGCAACCTTTATTACTAAAACGAAGGGGAATTACTCCGATATCACTTAGGGCAATTTCCTCAGCAGTCACCACATATCTCCAATGTTACAAATCCCCAAAAGAATAGGAGGAGGAGTGGGAGCTGGAGGTAGCTCGAATCCTCAGCTTATTCTGGTGGCAGGGGGAAAGCAAAACCACTCTATCATGTTTGGGGATTTGTGTAGCTTAATTTAAAAGAAGTTAAAGGCTTTCTGATAATAAAAGGAGCACACACAAATAGTTACAGTTCAAGTTCTTTCATGAGCTATGTGACATTTATTTTTGGAATCACTGTGATCCTTAAAAAGTTCAACAAGAAGTTGCTGCAGTGGTTAATGAGGGTAATGATAGGTCTTTCACACAATGCAATCTGAATTGCCTAATGAAAAGTGGGAAAAATCACATGATTTTTAATAATATTCATTACAACTATATAACTTGGGATAAAGAACTAGATGTTTTATATATGATCAAGGAAGGGAGGACGGTGAGTTGAAAAAGGTCTAAAAGGGGAACAAAGAGCACTGAGTAACAACATATGTAACTAAGCAAGCTAATAAGTCTTGGTCTATTAGGCAAAGGAGCATTCAGTAGGAATAGAGAGGGCTTCCTTCCTGCTGTTTATAGCAAAACCTGTACTGGGATATGGTTACCATTATGATGTCCTCAATACTTAAAAATATAGCAAAGAATCGGAAATGGCTGTGAAAAAACATTCCAAGAATGCTTTAATAAATAAAATTTGAAAAGATGAAGATGAGAAATGGCTCAGCAGTACTAAGAATGCCACGTGCACCCCAGAACCAAAGCCTGACGGAGCTCTATTGAGCCAGACTATGTGCAGAGGTCAAGAGATAACTCAAGTCACAGTCTATAAGTAATTGCTGGGGCAATAGCTCCATGAAAGTAGAGGGCTCTTTAATTCACCTGACATAGGCATAATAAGATTTCAGACTTGATACGGGAAATTAAGTGAAGTTGTATGATGTCTTACACATTTCTGCAGATCAGCTGATCACAGCGACTACCTCTTCTCCTATTGCCAGAAAACAGCCTTTTGCAACTTCCCTACAAAAAGAAAAAGCAGCACTGGGAAGAAAATATGACTTAAGGATCATTCCCAAAGTCGTCACAGCAAAACTGCAGAGATGTTCCAGGAAGAGTTACACCAGGGGCAAAACTGACTCAAGGCCTCAGGAAGACAAAGTTGTTCTCTTACAACAACCTCCTTTTCCCTAAACAACCAGGTAATCCACAAGTTTAGTTGAAGAGGTCAAAGTATCTCCGACATATATGCTCATCTGCAGTTTGCAATTCCTTTCATGTACCCACAGGACACGTAGCAATGGAAAGGGTCTCATATTATCATATATCCTCGCAACACCAATACTGAATGGAAGTCCTAAGGTCATTTCCCTCCAGGTTCTCCCATAGGCCAGAACAGGGCTGTTCCATTTGCTCCATGAGAGCCAAAGCTGCCTTCTTGCAGCCTGATAGCTACAGCTTGCCCACAGTTCTGAAATAAGCCAGAATTTAAATGGTGAATCCTCCTGTCATATGCCTGACACGAGCATGCACAGACTTAGGTGAAGAAAATGCAAGCCTTGGTTTGTCTTTTTTTTTTTTCCCAGTGTTTACCCAGATATCATCACACAACCACAACTGGAAATCACATCTATTCTGGTTTCTTGTGCAGCGAGTAAAGTTTGCAGCCTACCTGACTGTAATAGAAATGATAAAATGACAGAGCTGCTCTGTACCAGCTATGCGGAAAGAGGGAGGTAGTTAATTTAGAGGGAAGTTCATTCTTGCTTAAGTAAAAACTAGTAACCCCAATGGGAATTTGGTTTGGGAGTCCTCCTCCTATAATTGCATCCTACATCTGCTCAATAGATCTTTGTTGAAAAGCTGAGCAATTTACCAAAGGAAAAGAAGCAGAGGTGACCCTTGTATCTCCCTTTGTCTTGAAGGAGAAGGTACTAGAAAAAAAAAATTACAGAAAGAAAGCATGAATTTATTCTAAAATGCCTCTAGTAGACTGGCTTTGAAAGGTATCAATTACAACTGAAAAGGGGAGGGACATTTTTATTGCTGTTTTGCAAGAATATAAATTCTGAAGAAATGGATGTACCTGAGGATACTGCCTTAACACACAGGGCAAATATAAATGACTATTGCAAAAATTATTGCATGGAATTCTACCAGACTATTAAGTCATCTAGCATTTTATACCATCTAGAAATGTATTTACTAGTAGACAAGATTAGACAAAGGAGGCATCGAGTTAATTTTAAAAGAGAAAACATCAAGGAAAATATCACGTTCTAGAAGTTGGAGTAGGAATGAATTGCATTTTAACTTCCTGCTCACATTACTCCAGTGCTTCAGCCCACTGAAATCAGAGGCCTATGGGACTAGACACCGAAAAACATTTCTCCTTCCTGAGAATTTTCTAATTACATGCAGGAGATGGCTGGACACCCAAAGTGATTTGCCCATAGGACAGTGGCCAAACCAGGTTTAGAAGCCAGTCCGTGCCCTGTTTCCCATTCTCTCTGCTCTGCAACCAACCACGCTGTCAATGCCAGTAGTAACCGGCTCTTTAAGAACAACCAGACTTCATACCAGGGAGAAAGCTGTGAGAAATGGTTTTTTGAGGAAGGTAGGGAAAAAGAGCACAGTCTGCCAACAAGTCTGTCTATTTTAGTAAGCGGACACATTACCCTGCTGTGAATAGGAGGCTAATGTACAAATGACAGGACACCTACCAACTGCAGCTCCTCTTTCTATGAAACGTGAGACTTAGTTTAATTTCCTCTCTCATAATGAGCATTAAAAGCCTTAAACTTGCATTTGTACCTTAAGCAGAGTTGCACTTTTAATTTTAGCGAATCCAAATGATCCTCTCATTGATATCCCCAATACCATAAGAGTATGAATTATTGATATTGCTTGACTTTAATATTTTATGCCGCTGTGAAAATGGATAGCAGAGCCAAATCACAGCCCGCAACTAAATTATGAAGGTCATCTAAAAGAATGCCAAGCAACCAAAGTCTGCTTCCCCAGATCAAAAGAAGGTCTGCAAATTTTCTGTTGAGTTATACTTTCCTCTATTATTTATTAGTCATACACAGCTGAGCAAGGTTTGAAATAAAATACCGGAATCTGAAATGCATTCCAGGAAAAAGGCTTGCTGTCATCAGCACATGCTATTGGCTACAGCATTTTGTAATGAACTGTAATTTTCTGTGACAAGCATTTACTTATGTCACAGATTTCAAACCAGCTTCTGGCAAAATACACCAAAGCAACCTCCAAGTGGCACTGCTAATTGCAAGCTTACTAGGTATAAACACAAAAAGTAGCTGAAGATGGTGACCAAATGGTCATTAACTGCCGAAATGACTGATTTCTCAGAGATCTTTACAATTAAGGATCATATTCAATAGCTTACAACACCATCTATGATATCCGAGAAAAAATAGCATCTGTAGCACAGCTGGAGCAGCTGTGTTGGAAAATCAATCATTGCCTGGCAACTGAACAACTGATTTTCCATCAATCAGTACACAAAGCATTCTGTTAGGTTTATAAAACACATACATTCGTTGCAGTATCTGCAAATGCAATAAGTGGGTTAGAAATGTACGAGCAATAGATAAAAGACAGGTTTAAGGCAGCTAGCAGGCTTAGTATGAAAAGAGTAGTATTTATGCATCTTGTAAAGACAATATTACAGTAATGAACAGACGAACTGCTCAGCGTGATTAGCTCTGACAACAGATAGAGCCAAGAGCAGTCCAGAAACGAGGACTTTTTCCACCGTAGCAAACATCTTGTGCTACACAACTCTCTAATTTTTCTTTTTGATAAAATGGCGATTCATGGAAACAGTTACTCCCGATTGTGCCAAGAACTCATAAATCCCTGTAAATTCCTGCAGCTTAGGCTTTTTTCTAGAATTTTATTGGCCTAACTGAGCCCATCAGCAATACTGCAAATCTTATCATTCTGTTGAGATTACACCACTTCTATAATAATTTCTCCAAGCTCGTTTTTAAAGGACAATAAAGATTGTAACTGTTCTTCTAACTCCAACATAAAAGACGCGGAGAGTGTGGGGGAGTTACACTAGAAATTGTACAAGTTAGTACTGCAGCTATGATATTTTAACACTCATAAAACATAAGCCTATTGCTTATGCTCATGTCAAGCCTCTGCAAGGGGCAGAGATGCATTTGTGTGTAAATTAATAGCCATAACTAGTCACATTACTCCACAGACCTGCAATAGTCAACAGCCCAAGCCAGCAATCCTTGAGAAGTTGATATCCTTCCCTTTGGGCACTGCTGCCTCCGTTTGGACATGGCCATGTGGAAGACAACGGTCTCTCATACAGCCTTCCCATATCAGGTTGGGAAGCCCCATCGCTCCTGACTCTGTTTCACCCCAGAGCACCTCTTATCACCCCGGTACCCCCGACTTTTCCTCTCTGTGCCCATCAACCATCCCCCAATAGTACCGAGCTGTTCTGGAACTGTGGAATATGGCATGGTCTTACACAAATGCTGCCAACAGAAATATCCACCCAACACACCTGAAAAATGATATATTGCCTTAAGCATGCCCAATCAGAGAAAAATTACAATGGTTTTAGATAAACATAGGGAGAACTACTAATGCTTAGCATTGTACAAAAAACAAGGCAGCTGGTTATCGATGCAGTCAGGCAATCGTACCCAAAATGTCAAGGCAGGGGTCGGAAATTCATCACAGAGGAAAGTTACCAAACGCAAAACAGTGACCAATCTTAATTATCATAAACCTGTTCTTAATCAGTTTAACTGATAAAGCCCTTCCCGAAGCCATCTTCCTCCGTGTATCTGGGAGATACACAAGGAATACCACAGAGGCGGTTTCCCGTAAAAGCGAGCCATTTTCTAATTTAGGCATTTTTATCTTGATACAGTTATTTCTAATCCTGGTAGGACTACTAGTCACCATGTCCTATAGCGGGTACTAAAACATTTTAAG
>VUYV01000020.1:6243212-6390185 GCA_008711295.1 Anarhynchus alexandrinus | reverse complement strand
TTCTTCAAATTCAGCAACATTTTCAGAGCAAACCTTGCCAATTATAAGTGATTAACTCTTCTACACACGTACTCCCTACACTCAAGTGTGCAGACTTTCAGTATCTTGCCAAAATGGTGATTTCAACGGTAAGGAAACAGTGCTTGCAAAGCATCACTGGTTTAGCTGAGACAGTAGGATGAGTTAGCACCCATGGTTATTTACAAAACGAGAGCCACAGCAACACCCCACTCCTGTTGATGTTGGTGGAAATTCTGCCATCAGCTTCAACTGCAGCCAGGTTGTATCTATGAACTGTTTGAATGTTTATTACCACTTATTTTTACTGCAGCAATAGGAAGAGGTTTGAGTTGCGGACTGGAACCCTCCACATGCTCAAACGAATGCAACAAAAAGTCAAAGAGCTGCTTCCAGTCTAGGAATAAGCCATACTGAGGCAACTGAGGGACACAACCAAGAACTGTGTAATACGCAGTAACCCAACTGCCTAGGGCTTTATTATAATTAAAAGACACCAAGAAAGGCTTAACTTTAAGTGGACCCCAACAATTAACATTAAAGTTGAAAGCGTGGTAAAGCAGGGAGCACAATTAAACATGCCCGAGAATGTAAATGTATGGATATGAAGTGCAGAGTGAAGGTTGCCAATTTTCAAGTCAATTTTCCTAGTGAAAGCTCTAGTGGGGCAGACAAAAAACAGAGCTTATAAAAGAACCTGGTTGCAACCTTAGCCACAGAGTCTTGACCACAGCTCCATAATAAAATTACTAGTATATTAAGCATGTGAATGTGGGGTGATACAGAAAAGAAGATGGGGGCCCCATGGCTGGCTGGCCAAGCCAACTGTGATTTTAACTAAAAGCAGATGCTTTTCCAGAGAGAATAGGTGCAACTCGCTCTTTTATGCAAGTCACGCTCAATTCACAACCATTTTCTTAGATGTACACCTTCAGCACAGGAGTTCATGTGGCCTAAATTGAATGTAATAATCCAGATGGGAGTATAGCGATTCTGCATCCTTTCAACTCGAGGGTCATGTTACGCAGCTCTCCTATTTAAAAGCATATAAAAACGCGAGCTATTCAGTGTGCAGCTGAGAGTGCAAGAGCTTTAATCTTTACATTATCCATATGAACGCACTTTCTATTTTTGTTTATTGTGCCACACAAACCTAATTGCTGTTGCTTTAGAACCAGCAACTACTAACGGGCAACAAGTGACTTCAGGCTTTGGTAACACCAACTCGTACTTTTTGGTCACCAGCTCTAACTTAACCGAGGTCAACCGTAGCCAAAAGCTGTCCCCAGCTGGTGGCGTACATAAAGTCTGTGGTCTGAATCCACCTGCACGTATGAAACGAAGACAAAGGAATGCCCACAAACAGCAACAGGATCAGTTGGTTGAACCGCAGTGTGAGCAGGGAAACTGAACTGTACCCATGTCTAAGGAGGATTCCTCTAGGCAGATGTGGATTGATGAGCTGCTCTCATTTACTACAATATTATTTAGTTATAGGAAAGGATTTCAGGCTCTGACACCTCCAAGCTCAGCCCCTTGGCTAAAGGGCAAAGTTCCACCAACATCACTGAGCTGTGACCTTAATTCATCAAGGACTACTTTCTTAACAAACACTGTGATTTTTAAAGCACTTTAAAATCATTTCATGTGAAAACTGTTTGATGAATTGATAGATTTTGAAAGATGTTTTCAGGAGGATGGGTGGAAATACGGATAACCTTTTTTATTTGGTAGCCTCCCACTTTTCATGCTCTGTCCTCCTGAGCTAGATTGAAATATGCCAAATTGCATGAGCTGTTACCTTATGGACCTTCCTGCTCACAGAATGCATCTTTTGTTACATATGGAGGTGTTAATCCCTAGGTAATCAACAGCTTAATTAGTTCATAACGAAGATGAAAGGCTCCCTGGCTTATGTCGTTGCTGATTCTTAGAGGTTTTCTTGGTTTATTTTATTCAAAGAACTATGGGGTGTTAACAACCTATGCAACAGATCAAATAAAAGTAACATAAACCAAGGCCTACCAGGAGCTCCATCCTGGGTTTTTCTTGCTCTAGGAAAGGCAGCTTGGCATCGTTGCAGGCGCGTTGTTAGACATTGGAATATGCAGGAAGCACAGGAACTTTTACCTTTGTGTTTCCCGAGCCTTGTCTTCTTGTGTAAATGTACCCACCCATACAAGTGTGTTACTTTAGCCCTTTTCCATGACAAGCGACTGGCCAGCTCTTGAAAGAGAGTTGGAGAAATCATTTGAGTAAACAGAAAATAGCTTACTTAGGGTATAACTCTTGCATCATATGTCTGTCCTCCATGCCTGAGAATCAATCCCAACTTGTGACTGATTACAAAAGCCCCAAATGGACACTGTCCATTCAGTCTTTTTGTTCAAAGTAAAAGATGTGGTTGCGTGTTTGTAACTATATTTTCATGAGCTTCACATACGTTTACTTAACTTATCACAGTTAACCAGCTCTGCTGTCACTTACAGAATTATTTACCCTTTTAACTTGAAAATTATACCAATTCTATACTTTTAATAAAACCCAATAAAACTTCCACATCACTATCCCACCCCTCCATTCTGTTCAAGGTGGTGTATGGATGGAAATCTGAGATCGAGAGAAATTGGCTGAACCCAACAAAGTTACCCTGGAAGGGTTGGAGCCTAAGCCTCTCCAGTCAAATCTCTGCCCCACATGTTTCTCAACTTGGAAATACTTTCTTCACTTTTTACAGTTCGCACTGCACCACCTACTCGCCAACCCCTGTGTACACCAAGTTTACCCATTGACTGCCAAGCGGATTGGCTCATTTTATTTTTTTTTTTTCATTCCTCTGTACTTGAAATCAAACTGATCAGTAATAAACAAAAAATAATATGGTATGCTTCCTACTGCACGTGGGAAACAGTACAAGTGCACAGTGCTCTTACTACCCAAGCCAATAGCAACCTGCAGTGCAAAAATGCAAAATAATGCCTTTAAAGTGATGTCTCTCTTTGGTTGCCCGTTTTTGACAATAAAAAAGGAAAATTTACATTCAGGTTCAGATCTGCAGAAACAACTCTTCAGCCACTGCAGGAACTCAATACAGAATTCCAAATTTTAAAAGAATGTGACACACTGTACGCGACCAAGGACTCTAGGCAGTGACTCATGTTTAAACCCTTACCCCATGAACTTGGTTCTACATTTCATTTCTATGTGAAAGAAATGTTCTATTTGTATCAGTCCTCATTTACAAGGCAGGTTACAATCGAATGCAATGCAATTTTGTATTATAAAGTGATCAAAATAAAACAAGGGAAAGATAAATCAAAATGCACAAACCAAAATCTATTTATGTTATTTGGAGACACTGTGGACTTGTCAGTTACTCTAGAAGAATTTTATGGAAATATAATTAAACTCCAAAATCAAATCACTTTTTTCTCTCATTATATATAGGCCTCTTTATAACAAGGCATATTAGGAATACTTGCCTTGCTTGCATGATGAAAAAAATCCTGTTTACTTTTATTATCAAGCATCATATTAAGAACCCCAGCCTGCAAGTGCCACACCACCTTTTAAAGAAACTAATTGCAAGCCACTTTCAATATTTCTTCTGTTTTTAATTTAATACCCTCAGAGAGACATAATTGGGCTGGAAGGGAGAGTATTCACTGAAGTCATGAATTTGCTGTATAAATACAAACAAGCAGGAAAGCTAATACAGTAAGGGACTGTGGGATTAATTTTGAAATTGTCTGATTAGTGGATTGCTGCCCGTCAATAATTGCCTTAGATTTTCCCAAGGCCCCGTCTTTATTGGAGTCTGGCAAGTGCATCTGCCCACAGATTCCGTCAATCAGGTCTTGCAGCTGGGAGGGTCTTCAGAGAGAGCACAATTGTAAGCCTGCTGGGGCGAGTTGTTAGACAAAGCAATATATACCAGACATGATGAACAGTCAATCTCTGCTCCATTGATAACATTTTACTTACTAAATTTTTCCTATTCCGTTCGGTATAAGCTCCTCAAGAAGTATTTTAATGAAGTACTGTTTAGCAGAGTTTGAATGAAAAAAATAACAAAGGTGTTTCTGCAGGATACAATAGAACACTGCACACACCTAAACAATAATTTGTGCCTCTTGCCTTCACCCCCACCCCGTTTTATATTTTTGCTGGTGAGATGAGCTGTGCTCCCTTAGGATGCTATTAGGAGAAGTATGCAACATCAGAATTTTACAAGTGCTAAAGCCACTGGGAGGATAAAAGAAAAATTTAGAAAAGTCACACAGAGAGTTTGGGAGTAGATGTTGCTAAGGTCCATCTTCATTTAATTAACTCTTTAAATAAGTAATTCCCATAAACAGTTCTAAGAAAATAAACCCCAAACCCTCTGTTTCCTGCACCAGTAGAAAACTATGAACCTGCACCCTCAACCAAAGGAAATGTGAACAAGCATTACTTGGCATGTTGATCTGCTGATCTGCAGAGTCAAGATCTGCTGACCAAAACCATCCTATTTTTAAAACCACCAAAATACATATTTTTAAGACTCTGGATAGTTTGCTCATTGCATGTCCATTCCTAGACATATTTATATCTATCATGCCAGCAATTAGCCAGAAATATACAGAATAGATTTGTCTCTGAACATAGTTTACAAACAGAAATGAAATAATGGAACAAAGATGTCATACATATTTATATTTTTGTTCTGCAATGAGTATATTGGACATTCATTTTTCAGCTACAATTGTACTTTTTTTCATAGTCATCAAGGTACAGAGGAGCTCCTGGAACGCTGTAATTGCTTACATGCAATGCAAAGTTAACAAAGTCTGCCTCCGAGGCCAGGGTCCCTCATTTTATTATGACCAGCAAAGCTTCAGTTTGAAACGCTAACAACATTAATGTTGTAATTAACACTGCTTTTACAGCCCACATCGTTAGCTTCTGTGGATTTGACAAGGAAGCTGATACTACTGAAACACAGCTTTGCCTGTACTGAAACATGCCACCTTCACGTAAATCCCATCTGAACAGTCACACTCCTGTTTGGATACAGTTGCAATCCCAGTTCACTGACAGTGGGTGTAAGTTTGGTTGGGAACTCCCGTTTATTTCTTTTTTTATACACAGAATACAATCATTAGCTTCTGTTGGGTATCACTGCTAAACAGGTTTTAAAAAGGGACTCGATAAAGCTTATGAAAGGGATCCTGTAGTGTGACATCTGTGATGGAATGTGACTGAACCCAGTGGAAACTGGACTCAGGACTGACATCCTACCTTCTGCTCCTAACCGGTTTTTAGTCTCTTGTTTAAAGAACAAGCCAGGAAAGGACGTTATAACATCTCTGGAAAAAGACTTTCCTTTAGGCTGCAAAGTTGAGCACTCAGAGGCTATCAGATACCACTTATACTTATCCTTGGCCTCTTACAGGTACGCTATGGATACGCGCTACACCACTGCCTTGCCTCAGGTGAGGTAATCACACAACACATCCCCTGTGGAACCCGTGCCTCGCTTCGTGCAGAGGATGGGCACTCCAAAGAACACCCTTAAACACTTCCCAACTTTCAGGTGCTTGATTTGTGAATTTAAGCGCCAATCCTTTGTTACCTTTTCCCACATTTAAAGATCATACCATACCAAGAAGTTCTCCTTGAATAGCACAGTCTGTAGAGAGTTACGCCTTTCCACATAGTTGTGACCTGATAACCACCAAATCAGTTAATACCGTAACTGTCACCCTGATTATAAGGAAAGTGTTCTAGTATTTCTTACAACAAACCCAGATACAAGTTGCATTTAAAGGACACAGAACATATGCTGAAATAATGAAATCGTAAATTGTACTTGCATTTGAAAATAAAGCTCTGCAATGCTCTGGTTTACCTACGAGTAAATAACTCACTGCAGAGCATTAGGGGAAAAGAGAAGGAGAAGAAAAGAAGGGAAAAGAGAGGGGAAAAGAGAGGGGAAAAGAGAGGGGAAAAGAGAGGGGAAAAGAGAGGGGAAAAGAGAGGGGAAAAGAGAGGGGAAAAGAGAGGGGAAAAGAGAGGGGAAAAGAGAGGGGAAAAGAGAGGGGAAAAGAGAGGGGAAAAGAGAAGACTAGCATAGAGAAATAATGATAAACCAATGATATTCTGTTCAACAAAGACAAGAGACGACTTGAGGAAGCCACTCCTCCCACAACTGGAAAAGGAGCAGAAATGTTTCAGAGGGAAATCAGAGGCTGTGGGAAATCTTGGTTTTGGGGATGAGCTGAAGCTCTACTCTCACAGGAGGGATTTTTTAACTGTTGTTTTGCTGGTCTCTAAAAAGGGCCAGATTGTGACTGGTCCAGCAAAGTCCACAAGCAATGGAAGGCACGCAAAGTGACACTGGTCCCCCAAGAAACATGCTACTGCCACTTGATCCAAGTGAGAAGATTAATAGTCTGAAATGTGGGAAACAGACTGTGACAGAGACTGTCAAGGATTTCCTACTGCCAGGCAGTCATTTTCCTGTTATGTCATTTTGAAAGTTTTTATTCAGTTTATAAGCTTTACCACCTGCCCTTCCCTTCCCTGAATAGTGCCCACGTATCATCACACACAATGTCCATCAACAGCCAACATCAGAAGACGTTTCTTTCAGCTCTTAGATTACCACGCATTGTGTGTCCCAGAAAACACAAGGCCTCATAAAACACATTGAAGATTAACATACCTGGGCTACTTTGGACCAAATTCAAACTGGACAGTCCATAAGAGACAACACCCTGAGAACATGCTCAAATTTAAAACTGAGTAACTTTCTCAGCCATGGAGCACACCAGGAGACACGGTCTTTCAGGTAAGCAAGGATTTAATTTCTTCAGAGGCTAACAAGCTTGTGCTTACATAAAAACATTAATCACCAGTGCAGGTTTTGAATCACTGATGCTGTATGCTCTTAGAAAAAAAAGTCTACCCAGTATACGAATAGTTGGATTTTCTGCCATTTTCAGCTTCTGATTTGCTCTGCATCTACCCCTGTACACTAAAGATCACAGCACACTAATTTCAAGCAATCAAAGAAAACTGTGACAAACTGTAGTCTTTCAAGGACTCTTCCCACTAGGTAGAAATGAGTAAAAATTCCGGTGGCTGCAACTGCCCATGACACCGGAGCACTCCCACCCCCGTGTTGACGGACAACACGTATGCTGTGCACGACAGCTGCGCTCTCTCAGCCAGAAGCGCCGATGAGCAAGGATTGATCCACTCGTAATAAACTAGTTAGAAACAGCAACACAGAGAAAGGAGAAGCAAATCAATTCACAGCACACACTTTGTGTTTCTCCCACTTGAAGCCAAATGGTTCCATACCACTCTTTAGTAGCAATGTGCACTGATATGTGATATGCAATTTCCTTTAGCAACGATAAACACTTATGCTTACTCTTTTTACCTTCATGTGAGGTACAGGGAGATAACCGGGCTCAGATTCCATTACCACTACATTACCATTACATTACTACCATTTGCATTTCATCATCTTAACTTCATTCCCATAAGACCATTTACATCTCCAGGACGTTCTTCCCCAAATCTCTCCATTTCCTTCCATTTCGCCTTTCCTGCCCCTCCCTCTCCTCATCACACAAAAAAGCAGTCACGGTGCCAATATAGAGCCTCTGGTATGTGGCAGTTTCCGCTCTCTGCCAAGCTATTCCACACATTAAATTCTGAGGTGAAAATACTTTCCTAAGATTTCACTTCTATTCAGTCTTTGTAAATGACCCCCAAACATAATAGTTCTTCTCATGACATTATTTCCACATACCTCATGATGAGTCACGCGCAAAAAAATTCACTGCTTTACCACCAATAAAGGCATAGTCTTTACTAGAAACATGACTGATGATGAGATATGAGAATGCAAAACCTCCAGCTTAGCTGATTGCATGCTGAAAACAATTTTCATTTAGAAACATACAAGTGTAGTTAGGATAAATGGATCTGTAAGGGAAGGAGAAAATAACACTTCGATTAACTTTTATGAGGTGGTGGTCTCCTGACTACTTGAGGACAAACAACCTCTCCACAAGTAAAAGCCTGAACTCAACTAGATTCAGTAAAGCTAAAGAAGCCATGTGGCTTCTCAGCTTACTAAGTGTTCCCTTCTTTGTTGCTCCTTGTTGCGGAGAATAAGAGAGGGAGAGAAAACGAACAAAAGTTTCTAACAATATTAATTGGACTGCTGTGTTGAGTATGCCTTAATCTTCTTCAATTTTAGAAGAAGCTGAATAAGGTAAAAGCTTTAACCAGTGAAACAAGGAGTAAGCAGGCCAAGTAAAAACCTTGTTAGCTCCTAGTCAGGGACAGAGGGCAGGTGAGATGAGATTCAAGTGCTTTACCTGAACTTTCGGTTAGATTTAAAATTCTCAATGGAATGAGAGCCATTCCATTCTGGACACGGCCACCAGTCCTCTCTCACTTCCAAAGAGTGGAGAGTCTCTTAAGAATCTTGATGCAGCTAGAACATGGCCAGGGGAGACCTAACAGCTATAGGAACAGCACAGAAGACAGCAGATTGATTAAGAGCTGCAAGCCCCATTGTACAAGCTCACAGAGAAGCAATACTCCAGCACTGGTCCCTCCCAGACTGAAGAACTTTCACTGTTGATGTCCAAGTTGCAGATGTAAAGTCTGTTGTGCGATACACAGGCTTCTTACAATTTGCTATGCAACTCTAGCTCTCTAGAAATTGCCATCAGTTGCAGAAAAGCTTTGTGAGAACAGGTTGACCTGCCATGAGTGACTCATTCATGTCCATCTGGAAAAATACCCAACCAAAGTTTCAATATGTATTAGATGGAAGTGACTGGCCAGCTCGTAGACACCTCTGAATAAGCAGCACCCTTCAACAGCCTCCTGGCAGGAGGTACCTGCAGCCAGCATACAGTTGCAACATCCACTCAAGGGACCATTTAGAGGCTTAGCTGGAAACAGGCAACCAAAGATCTCTAAAAACTAGTCACTGAGCTTTGCGGTAAGAAACGCAGTCATACAAGTTACTTGTGAAGCTTTATGAAGTCTGGCGTCACAAGGATTTCTCAAGATGAAACACTTCTGAACACTTACAGCTTCTACGTGCCTGTGAGGAGGGTGAAGAACAGTTGGAACCAGTAAACCAAGGAGCTCTCAAACCTCTAGAAGGTCTCCAATGGGTGGGGGGGGAAGTGGAATTACTGACTTGCGTAGCTTTTACATACACCCAGAAACACACCAGATCCCTCACAGCTCTTCAGGAAAACTTGAACAAAATGGAGTGACATAGAGTAACATGGACTGGCGTAACCAACTGGTTCCCTCCACTTTCTTACAGGACTGATAGTTTTGAAGTTTTATGTCCCTAAGCAAAGCCAAGCAGCTACATAAATTACCCTCAGGAAGGCTAGAAAAGCAAAGGTGTTATTCAGGCTGAACCAAGAACTCAGCACTCACTTCAGAGTGGGCGAGGCTCCTTATAAAAAGCTCTGAAATTAGGCAAATATGATTCATGTTTGGTTTGTAGCTTCCAGGCGTAGAGTTTCTAAGTGTATTTGTTGTTAAATAAATACAGACACCAAGTTCAAGACGCACTACCACAAAGCTGTTAGATTATTTGTTCTCCTGAATTATGCATTACCTTTGCTCAGTATGCAATTTTTCCAACACAAGTACCCCACAAAGCCCCAAATTCCAGCATGTCTATATGCCATATGGACAAGCTTCTCCAACCGTCTGCTCCTCATGGAAATTCTATTTGTTTTCCTATTGATTTTATTATGTTTAACAGCATACTAAATCATTCCTGAGGTTGACAAGTTTCTGGAAAACTGATATATGCTGTCTAAAACTGCCTGAGGCAGGAATAAAACCAAAACAAATGGCTTCTTTTAAACTCTTGATTTGCATTACTACAGCCAGGCATACAAGTGCCATCTTGTTTGGTAGAGGAATTCTTCTCCTTTGTGTAACATCTAAAGCACAGGAAATCTTTAGAAGCTCTTCTTATGGGTCTGCATATCGGAGGAAGGCGATTGCAAAATACCAGACTATTTGAGTGAGGGTGGGACTATAAAAGCAGATTGTCAGCTAAGATCAATGGGCTAGATTCTCTTGTGGAGAGGTGGAACGTTGAGTAGATGCCTTGGAATCTACAGCTTAAGGCAAAAGCAAAATTTTTAGTGAGACTTAAAGACTCGTATTTAATTCTTCCCCTGAGAAACTGTGCTTCGAAGCATTTAGGTAAGTTTTTGTTTTTGTTTTAAATCTTGGAGGCATCACCATTAAGCACTACAGAATTTGTTAGAAGATTGGACTGCATTGTGAAGAGCATCTCAAATGTGTAAAAGCACCCAGCCAGTAAGTTCTTCTTGGTTCAGAAACTAAAGGGGGAGATGAATTAGAGAAAACAGTCTTGATGCTTTGATGTCAAAAATCCAAAAGTTCAAGAGGAAAACTGATGAAGAAAGAATTTAAAATCTCCAGACAAGGATCTGACAAAAACTGAGAAGGTCATGCAAACATTCATCTTTGTTAGACTCTCCTTAGGCTGTTACAACGGCTGTGTTCTGACAAAGAAAAAAAAAAAAGAACTTGCAAAAACAAAATATTTTTTTTTTAGTTAATTAAGATACTGAATTAGCTGACAAATAATGGGATTACATTTGCAGAGCTGCAGACATTTAAGACATTAATAGTCAAACTTCCCATTTTGGTGTGATTAAAAAAAATTCAGAGATAGAGATGACATTTACCAATAGTCCCTGTGATACCACAGAGTAAGCTTCTTAGTTCTGCTATGGAGAAACCAAACTAGCTCATGAGGACATAAGCTGATTTGTAGGTCAGTCCTCTGAGGAAGCAAGAAGCCTCTTAAAGAATTAACAGTGAGAAAAACAGTCTCAAGGAGATGTCTTTCATTTAGAGAACTCTACGATCATCCAAGAGATATACACAAAAATGCAGAAGATGCTACAGTCCTCATGACATTAAAGATTAAAAAAAGTGAATTTCAGTACGAAATGAAATAGTACAAAAAGAAACTACTCTTCATCTTAGCCATTGAAACGAGCTTCAGGAGATCAAGTTTATCTCATTCTTAGAGAAGGCCAAGCAAATTCAGTTCATTTGCTAAGTGCTTAGATACCGTAGAGACCATATATAAATCTCAGCAGAACTTAGATAATTCCACTGATGGCGATAGCAGAAAATACTGCAGCATTATCAGTGAACACATCACTTGCGAAGAAAAAAAAAAATAATCTCAGCTTGTTTGCTTTGCATCTGTGTTTTCAAAGACAGTAACATGGTATCACAGTTTCTAATTTCAAACCAACAAAATCTACTTTGCAGAAGTATTACAGGAAAATTTCAAAAGGCCTGAGAAACATGATTCCAAGCTGTGCTGACCTTCACATCACAGAGAATGGTCTTTTTTTCCTTTGGTAGACAAATGCAGTGAAGCTGGTAAGCTTTGTCTCCTTTTTTTCATCAGCTAAATGACCCCATAATCTCCAAAACACACTGTCTACAGCTGGCTCTTAATTTTGAAAATTAAAGCACAGAGCTAGGAGATTAAATGATACCAACCTTTTCCTAACTAATACACAGTCCCTAAGCCAACAACTATTTGGACATTTCTAGTTAGAAACCTTGTCATCAAAGACGTTAGACACTCGCTATAAGTGTCGTCTGTGCTCATCTGTTAAAGACGGGAGTTTCTGCCCATTTACAGGTGAGTTTGATGACTTCAAAGGAATAAACGTCCAATACACCAAAAATTCCCTGGAAGGGCCACATACATCTGCTGTTGCTGGAAGCTATTCTGCCACTGTACCATTGCCTGTCCTTTGCAAACTTGGCCAAATTGGTAAACTCTTTGAAAAAGCACCAAAACAGAGAGTCTCTAGGTGGAAGAAACAAATCTCATGTACTAGGCGCTCCTAGCAGGACACAATGAACATTCTTATTAAAACAGAAGTTTAAAAAAGCTTTGCGAGCATCCACAAACAGCAAAAAGTTTTTTATGGAGTTTCTTATGCCTTCACAAGCACAGTGTGTGGAGGTAAGTGTTGAAAATTGTTCTCCACAGGCAGAAAAATACATTATATCAAAGATGGAAAAAAATTAATGTCAAGTTAAAGGAGTCCAATACAGACTAGAACTACTTCATTAAATTGGGAACAAATCACGCTGTGGGCTGTAGACCGGTATTAAAGCTCAGGAAAGTGCATACCATTCAGAAGGTCAGACAGCTGCATCCTCACAATCTGCACCCTTAAGCTGAATTGTTACTGGTGGAGCACATGTTGGAAAGAAAGAGAACTAGGACTGTTAAATGACTTGTAGAACCAGTACACTGAGAAAAGATGGACAGAAATGTTTTATTTTGCACAAGTAGAGAACAACATAAATGTCTTTTGATGCCTTTGAGCAAAGTTCCTTAAACCCCAAGGTACATCCAAATGTGTTAATCAATGATAACTGAACAAGCAATAATAAGACAAGTAAACAGACTTCGTAATAATGTTGCTCAAATAAATTAAAGCCAAATATTTCTGAACCATCCATAGTATTAGCAGATGCTCTTTTTTTCAGTCTACTTTTAAAGCAATGTCGTCACCAACTAACTTAAAAAGATCACTTTTTTCTACAACTAGGTACCCTCTTCTAGACTCTCAACTGGAAAACAGGCAAACTGAATGGCTGTTCTTTGAAGGGGAGCAGTAGATGTATCTGTTCGTGCAGTACTGACTAAAGATTGAGACAGCAAATCTTGCACAGACAGAACAGATAAGAGATCTGTCTGGCAGTTCACTGGAATTTCATTTGCTCTGCAGACAAAATAACAAGGTTGCTTGGAGGTAATCCAATAAACCGTTCCAACAATTATTAACAGAAAGGATTCAAGAAATGTGGAAAAACTGTTAGATTTAAAAAAAAAAAAAAATAAAAAGAAAAAGAAGCAAGGTTGAAGGTTTCAAAATTCGTTCATTTTCAACACTTTCATTAAATGCCTGAATCTCCAGAACCTTGCTGACATTACTTAACCTTTAAAATGAAGGCTCAATCATAAAACACACTCTCATAAAACACGAATAAGATCCAACGTTATCCTCAGTCGAGGAATATCAACATTAAGCACTTTGACTTCCACTCTTTCTCCAGGACCTAACCCCAGGCTTCTTCTCTTCTTCATTTTAGAAAGTTTTGCTTCTGTTATATTTCGCACTGGAATCAAACCTGCTTTCCCCACACCAATATCAACAAAAACTCCAAACGGTGTTGCATTTTCAACTTTTCCAGTCAGAACAGTACCAACACTTAAGTCTTCAAAGCAGACTATGCTTCTCTTGAAGTCAGGTTTATCAAAATCTGTTATAGGAAACAAGAAACAAAAATAAGACACAGGAGAAAAAGATCGCGTTATCTTCTAAGAGGTTTTTTTCCAGCTGATTGTTTCTAATTAAGCAGTCATCCCAACGTAGCTCTAAGGTCCCAAATACATTTTTAAAATAAAGACCCACCTATGATAAACAACAGTTTTCCTGTACTTTATGAATCACTTTAAAAGACTACAATGAATGGAGTAATAAGTGTAGGGAACTCTGTGGTATGAAACTATCACAAGGGGATCAGAAGCGTGTAGTATATTACGTAGTGACTGAAAGATTCTTTAAATTTTCTTGGCGCTAGGGAGTAAAGACTTGAGGTGACTTACTTGAGCTACATAAATTACACGTAAAATTCTACTCCGATACAAATTTGTACACAGGAAGGTGAATATTCAGTCTCATCACATACTAAAGAGAAAAGCCAACCATGCGCTGTTCTTAGGCCTGCTGTTCATCTGCACCACGACATAACACGACAACTGCTTCCCATGACATCACACGATATAGATAAAGTTCGCATTCTGCATTTAAGGGCACAGATAGATCTTTTAAACTCTCTTGTTACTTGCTTACCACTTTCTGCTCCTGCAGTTGTCATCTCAACAACTTCCCTTTCAACCTTTTCCTACTGCTGTTTTACCTTTTCCAAGATATGAAAGGACTGAGATTTTCCACAGAGAGCATCACCAAACCAGGATTGCAACCATTTTCCTATATGTGCCTTTGAGAAATACAGTACAGCCTGAACAAGTTTATAGATAAAATGTACTGGAAATCAATCAGCCTGTAACTTCACCAGGCTCTGGATGAAACCCAAATCGAGTACACAAGCTGGCAAATGCAGCAATAGGCTTTGAATGACACCAAATTTTCTACTGAAGGAATGTACCTAATTGCTCAAGTCCAAAATGGTTAATCCTTTTGTAACATTATACTATGCAGGGGCACTTCAATGAAAAAAGCAACTAAACAACCATTCAGACCAACGAGCACAAGAAGATTCAGAGGAATGATGGGAATCTTTTAAAATGTTTGCAAACCTGCGTTTCCTCCCTTGTCCAAACCTGGCAGATTCATTACAGTTACCTGATTAGCTGTTCAACTTTAATGTTAAAAGGACAATTTCTTGCCTTGCAAGACCTTGGCTAGAAAAACAATTTTAAAATGATATGGTTAAAATATTTTATTCTTTCCCTTTCCCCATATAATTCTTTCCATTTTTCTTTGTACTAAAATCATTCAGAAAAAATAAACACCATAGAACTTCAATTAAATTTCAGAGAATACACAGGGAAGCTACTCTTTGTCTGTAATTCCCTAATGCCACATCTCTACTGTTGGGAACAACAAGGGAATTCAATCTGTTTGGATCAAGATAGAGTAAAAACTATTCAATCTGCCTGAGCCCTATTAGATGTGATGCATTTCCTCACTGACAGTCACTAGCAGGGTTACAAAGACAATGAGTTACAAATATACAAGGCTACAAGTACTCCTGTACTACTCCAGTCACAGAGTTGGTCTACAGTAATACTGAAGGTATTGGCTGAACAGAATATGAATATTTCCACTGAAGATTCACTTTTGCTTTTATATCTTCATATGTTAATAGTCTATCCTACTGTAATTTAGATGTGAGACCACCAGAACAAATGGAGACACAGAAAATACACATTTTCAAGATCACTAGTGGGAAATATTTATAAATCTGCAAGGAAACTACTAATGAACCCCCAAAAGGGGGACAAACGTTTTTTTTAAGCATAAGTTTATTGTTTGTTATTACAAGCCTGCATCTTTGCTGCCCACCTTTATCTCTTGCTGTTGAAAGAGAATCCAGCTGTAAGTTTCATTAAACAACAGCATCTCCAGATGTTTTACTTCATTGCTTCCCTCATCCTTCTTCCCCTCCACCTCAAACTGTTCAGCGCTACTGCACAGTTTTAACCAAGGCAGGTCATGAGCCACGTGCTCCAATTACACTTGTCTCCAGGAACTAGTGCAATAAAAGAGCAGAACTACACACTGCCACACTACTGTTCCACAGACCTTTGTTACTACTGTTTCAGCTTGGTCTCAGCATTCCCCTCCGCGTTGGAGAGCCAACACAGATTTAATCAGTATAGAGTCAACATATTGAAACTATTTCATTTGTTAACAGCCATACAACTCCCCTTCCTACGGCTGAAAATGCCATGATTTAAGACAGGATTCACACTCCTTACCTACCGAGCTGGAAAGAAACATCTGACTATGATATAGCCTTTACCTTGGCCGAGAAAAGAAATGGAGTGACATGTCCATGAAAATCTACTACTGACTTTAGAAGAAGAAAATGTGCTGTTTTAATACTGGTGTGTAGAAGAATCAAACTGAGATCACAACCTTCAAACAAAGGTTTACCTGTTCGGATGTCAAAGCCTTCAGGCTGAGTCAGACCATCAATGATCAGCTGCAGTGTGTGCACCGTCGTATTCAGCCTTTTGGCTGTGCCTTCCAGTCCTTCCTTTTGAATGACTGCATTTACTTTTTGCTGCATATCTGATTTTCCTATGTCATTTGCGTTTCCTCCAATCAAAGATAAAAACCTGAGAAGTTCAAACGAAGATACAGAGAGAGATACTTTAGTGGGATCCGAACCTTTGCGATGTTTAGGGGTTTTAATTACTTTTGGATTGATGCATGAACAAAAATTCTGGTAAAAAATATGAACAGTGAACAGTTTCCCAAGCGCATATCCTCTCAACTCATCACTGATCAGACACGTACATGGAAAACGTCTATCTGCATACATGTATTTCTTGGAATAGATTACAAAACTAGAGGCAAAATTTCAAGATGTAAACCACTTCTCAGACTGATGATTTCATCTCATGCTAAAACTGAATCTGATTATGACTGAAAGATTACTTTTACCATGAAAGTTCCCTAGAAATAAGTGAGAGCTCTATAATACTGTCATTTTTATTGTCACATTCATTCAAATTAAAATGAATGGCAATTTAGTAAAACAACAATGAACATTTAAAATATTAATTTAATATGAAGAATCTTTAACCAAATTTATGAAAAAATTCACATAAAATACTTCTAATCTATGAACTTCACAATTAAGAAAAATTAGTTTTTCAGAAATTAGTTTTTCAGAAATTAACAAATTATCAAGTCAAAGTAGTTACACAACACAAACACCCTTATCCATCCCTATTGTCACACACATTCCAGATTGAGACAAATTTGGATTGGCATCTAAAAAGGCTGAAAAGAAATACTTTAAAGTAAATATGTCTTGATTTTTGATTATTTTTTTTTAAATAAAAGAAAAAAACAACACACACACTTACTAAGGTTTTTAGTTCAGCAATGGTGGTCCATATGCTGAGAAGCACAGAGAATAGATGAGAAAAATTCACATGCACACCATACTCCTTATTATCAGTAGTGATGCCTTAGACAACGTTTATTTATCACTGAATAAATGTCCTCATTTTACTGAAGGACTCAAAAACGCAAAACAAGTCTTTGATGGATATAAACCAATGAAAATGAGGATGCAGCTCACAGAAGCTGAGCTGCATTGTACTAAGTAAAGCAATTTGTCCTTTTCTCAGTAGGCACTTCAGTTATCTGTCCTGCTGCCCTGTTCTGCATCTCACCATGAATAAGCCTCTTCTACCCTGCTTTATCACGTTCCTTATTGTTGGAGTGAGGCACATGGGTTTTTGTGTGTTCTCCACCGCAGCAGACAGGCAGAATTATTGCCCCTGTCCTCCACAGTCCGAGTAAGCGTTCCTTCCAAATTCCTAAGAGAGATCCCTCCTTCCTGTCCTTATCCTACTTCCCAACAGGTGTAAACTACGAGCCACAAAAGAAGTGCTGACCAGCAGGTTCGTGCCCTGTCCTTGGGAGGGGTGGGAGACATTCCAGCTCTGTAAGACAGCAAAAGCCCCCGGTACTCAACCTCCCTTCCCCCCTCAAAAATACATGCTGTGCTTTCATCAAAACCTGAGGCTAGTCTTTCTTTCGGCAGAAGACACGGTGGGTTTGGGTTTTTTTTTTGTTTTATTGTTTTCTTTTTTTTTAACCTGAGGAACCCAACTGACATTATTTCAGGCGGTAAGTGATAAAAAGTTATATGCACTGAAATACAAAATTAAATTTCTTTTTGAGAAAATATAAATTGAAGGAATAAAATGAAAGCAATACCCAAATTTCAGTACAGCATAAAATTAATCTTTGAGCACAAGGGCAAATCTTCACTCTAAAATGTCCACTAATTTCACCAAAAGGAGCACATCCATCAAAATTGGCTATCAGGACTTCCACTTTTTTACTGAATTGAAATGCAAGCATGACGATTTAAGTATACTGTTAGCTCAAACACATGTATTTGCATTTAATAGTGATAGATACAATTTTCACATCAATTTTCTCAAGACATACAGATATTTCATGTGGCAATGTATGTAAAAAATAAAAGTTAATAAAGATTCAGTGGATGACACTGTTCTCAGGATTTACTGAATTTTGCTTTGATTGCATTTCAACTTTTGACATTCCTTTTTTAAGTAGTTTGAGGTGGTTTGGAAACAAAGGAAATATCAAAACAGATGCAAAATTCTTTATAATACTAAATACAAATCTTTATTTTCCATAACCTAACAACAAAACACCACCACTCAAATATTTTGTCTAATAAGAGCCTATAGACGAAAAACATCAGACCTCCTATGACACCAACTTCTGTTGGTCTCAAAAGAGTACTAAAAGTGGTTGCAACGGTAATACAAAAAATGCGCGCAGGTCCAGGCGAAATGCTCTTCACAAAACTACTGGGGTAACACTGGTGGATGGACAATGCCCCACCAGAGCACTAGTGACAGGCGGCAGCTGCCCCAGCTTTGACTGACGTGCCAGATGTAACCCACAAACCCGACCAGCCTCATGACTCAACCTTCTAAATAATGTATGCTTTACCGCCCGCCCCTATAAACAAGTTTGCTGACATTCACGTACTTGGCTTTATTTCACTTCAAATGGAAATTCAGCTCAAGTACCTCCAAGTAACATTTTTTCACCATTAGGATTTCACAGAAGCGTATTCACTTTGTAAATCGGTAACAGGGCGGGTTTCGCTGCTAATAAGTACAACCACATGGAACAGCCACCGATGCATTAAAAGAAAAAAGAAAAAAAGCCCTTTATGTACAAAACTGTCGACCGTGTGGATAACGCAATCAGAACGCCCGGTGCTACGTGCGGGCTGCTGGGAAGAAAACCAGCCCGAAACAGGACACAACCCAGGTGCCTGAGCCCTCAATTACTAGTCACGAAAGTTATTTCGCCCCCTTTCCTCTGCCTCCCCCACCCTCCGGAAATACCAACGAAAGCATTTATCCGATATTAAAAAGGATTCCTCATCTAGACACGGGCAGTAGGTTTGGGCCCTACGTTATCAATTACAGTTGTTTAAATAACTTATTAACATGGTTACTGCTCAGAATAAAATTTTGGCTCCACCTGAAGATGATGCTTAAACATGTGCCCAAGTCTAAGTACATGAGAAGTCCCACCAACCTCAGCAGAATTACTGCTGTTACAAAANAAAAAAAAAAAAAAAAAAAAAATCAGGCATTTGGCTAAGAATATTTCAGAATTACGACATATATTAGAGGCAGAACAGAGCACTGTAACAAGGCCCAGCATGCACATACACGCAAAAGAAATAATCTTTAACACAAACAATATATTTCTATTTTGGAAATTATCACCTTTTTAGGTTAGGTTTTGGTAAAACTTATGTGCTAAAATATTTCCAAATAAAAGCAATTTCTTAGTGGTTATAGATGCAGTTATAGTTATAGTCTAGTTACAGATTTAGTTATATATTTAATGTATCCTTTTCACTCAAATGAACATAGCCTGAGGGCACTTAGAATAAAAAAAAAAATCAATATAAAGCACAAATCTCTGACTGAACAGCGGCACATTATATTGATCATTTCTATTTTTAAATGTCATTGCTAAGAACAAAGTTAAATGTTTCCTTATTAAATAAGCAACCCAACAACTTCCTTCAAGAGTTATTTCAAGGTCAGAAAAAAAAAGGATGTAGTCGGTAATAAGGCTGGGATATGGCTACGGGGGGAAAAAGAGGTTTCCCTTAATTTACATATTTTGATCTTTGTAATGTTAAACTATCTCACTACAATTTTTGAAATATCTCACCTACCCAATTAGTAAATGACAGTTTCAGCTGCACAACATAGGAACATGCATGATCTTTGCAAAAATGAAAGTCCTTCAAGTATTTTCCTGGCTACATACGTGAACTAAGTAACACATTGCAGTAGTTCAACTGCTACATTTACCTACTGAAAGACAAAACCTAAAGAAAGGTTAACAGAAATGGAAATGGGAAAGACGAGATGGTTTTTTTTGTGAAGTGAGGTCATTCTCATAAGATATACTATCCTTATTTCCTCAAATGTTGAGTCTCTGAGCGAACGGCAAAACTTTCTGTTCAAGGCACACCAACTCGGATAAAAGCTGCCAGAGTCTTGGGAGAGTCTTTCAGCACAGAGCGAGATTTAGCTGCTTTAGAGACTGAGTTTTATGATTTTGAGATTCAGAGGATACTCGGAAACCTCTGAAAGCACCTCAGTTTTAAAAGCAACCTTTGCAGTCTTACAGGACCTGCAGAGAATGGTCATGGCTAAATCACTGATGTTTTTATTTAATACATAATTTCATCCATCTTACCCAGATAAAGAAAGAAAAGTAGCATAAATGTAACAAATAAGCACATCATGTTCACTTAACATACACATCTGCACAAAATTATAGCACAGCCCTTGCACTGCTTAAAAGATAATGCAAATTTCAGTGGAATGCAAAAAACAGTCAGAAAAGAATAAAAATATTACCAAGGGAAGCCTTCAGTAAATTTTTAAGAAGTTACTTTAAACCCCCCAAAAAGCTTCTTATAATGTGCAGGAGTTCTAAAGCTTTGCAAGGGTTTTAGTCACAGTCATTTCTGTTTTATGTAATCATTTCCAGCAACACGACTTAAGAGCTGGGAGTACTGGATTCATTACATTAAAGCAACATGATACGCCATTACATCTTGTCACAGTGCACACATGAATTAATGGTAATGCAACATAATCACTCTGAAAACAAAACAACTTTGCATTAGCATGTGCTTTGTTAGGTAAAATGTACATTCATGACAGTAGCAAACAAATTATGCAGACATTTATTTATGTTTTAGTAACATTTCGAAATGCAAAAGCGTTATTTGTATAATGCAGATGTTGACTGTTCTTGTTCTCACGAGCGATACGGATCCTCAATTTTTGACTACTGATGCAGATTATATATCTAACAATATTTGTACATTACTCTCTGTAATTAGTTGCCGGACACAGAAAGTTAAAGTTTCAAATATATTGCAAACTACTTACGTGGTTTAGCCAGATATTAATATTTAACCAGTATGTTTTTCCTCAAATGCATATATTATTAATATTAGAGACTGCATGCAGAAGACCAGAAAGCACTCAGACAGTTTATGACATTTTGAACGTATACATCTAAGAAACAATGAGTCTCTAAATGAGAAAAGCGATTCAGAGGTGGTTCCATTGCAGCACAGCCCCTTTGCTCCCACACCGCTAGGCACGCTGGTGTTAGCTGTTTTCATGACTACCGATATATCACACAGCTGAAGCGTAACATGAGATACAAAATAGTGAAACATGATTAGTTATCCACAAAGAATTAGTACTACGGTTGAAGATCATTGCATAAAAAAGTTTAACTTTTTTTCTTCATATTCTTTTTTTTAAATGCAACCAGTAGGAAGTTACTTAAGTTTCAAAATTTTCAACAAATGAAAAAATACCACTTGATTTATGGGTCTACTATTTATAATGTAACTAGAGGATAATTCTTTGTTTTTTCTGAGTTCTTCTAATCATTCTTGTTAACTGTATATTTTACATCACATAAAAGTTTTTAAATGTCTTTATCGGATGGCAATTAGCAGTGAAAGCCTTTTCTGCTCCTCTATTTATTGACACGGTAACTTTCAAAAGTATGTCCTCTAAAAATCCAGATACTCATTGTCAGACCTGAGAACGATCTGGCCTTCTAAAGTGATGAATACGAACTATTCTTTATTTGATTTAATGGTCCTAATTCTGCAAGTGTTCATGTCCTATTAGAAATAGTCATAAGGATTCATTAATTTACCAAGCTTAACTTTTTTTAGGCTTTTTAAAAAGAAACTAAAGACTTTACTAAAAAGCCTTCTTTTGCACATTAAATAGCTCGAATACACACACATGCATGTACGCACAAGTACAGTCTTAACGAAGAGGACAAAAGATGTTTCTGATCGACTTTGTAGGGAATTTAAGGAAAGGCATCCTACAACAGCGTTGTATCCTATCCTCTGTGAAATATTCACGTGCAGAGTGCATTATTAAATAGAATACATCATTTTGTTTTCACTGCTCAAACACCATACCAAGTAACCGATCCATTCCCTCTCTGATTTCTGTTCTCCTTAAGCATTGCCTCAGTTGCTCAGTGACAACTGGGGGACCAGGACAGAAGCAAGCCAGCCCGGCAGAGAGCTGGAAATGCCGTCAAAGGACAAGTGTGCAGTTGCATTAAGGGCCGGAGAGGAAGATCTCTTGCTTCTGGTGGTCTCTCCCTAATCAAGTTTTCCTTCTCTGTTTTCTTCTGTGTCAGTACTTGCCTCCAAAGCTGGCAAGCGCAGCTACTTGGTGCAGCTTTTCAGCAAAGCAACTGAGATACTACCCATCAGCTGCTATATCCACCTGTGTAAGAGTGACAGAAACACCAGAAATATTTGAAGTGATCAATCCATCTATAATGAAATATAAAATGTTATCAACATGATGCTCATTACAGCAGAGGATTTAACTCCAAACATTTTACTTTGGTGAAGAACAGACACACGAACGGGTGTTTTGTTGAATCCTCTGGGGATTTTGCAGTCCTTCCGGGGATATCAAGCAGCATTATCAATACACAGCGAAGAGCGAGACATGAATCTTCGCTGCAAGTCACTGCTCAGTATGTCAAAAACTTCTCTTAAGGCATAACCAACCAGAGTGAGCAGTACTGTCCTCCACCAGGCAAGGTTCTGGGTAATTACCCAGGGAACATCCCCCACCTGCATTATGCTAAATCACAACTTTACATCTTTTATAAATATTGGTCAGTCAGACTGAAATACAACCTGTCTGCCAGATGCTGCAATTTGTGAGCAGCAAATACACATTTTCAGTGCCGACCTTTAGCAAAAAGCATTTTTATGAGATTTAAATAAAAATCACTAAATGTTAAGATTCAGTCATACGAAACCAACTGCACCCAACAGACTGATACAACAAAGAAAAAACATTGCGTTTTCTTTCCAGCATTTTGGTTTATAAGCATAACCTGGTTGTAACTTCTTGGGACTTCCTAAACGTTTCCTCAGTTTTCCTAGCAGTTCTTTTACAATATGTACCAAGAAACTGGATATGCTCTACATGTTGTATTAATTGTATGTAGAAGATTCTGCCACTATAAACTGGTTTTCACATACAGACTTTTCAGAAACTTAAAACACAGCTCTATTTTGCAGGAAAATACACTGCCTGCAAAGGTTTTCTTTTTCTTTTTTTTTTTTTAACTTAACTTTTAGGAAATTTTTATTCTGGATATTTAGAGGTGTTCATAAGCTTGATCACTGCACATGACAAAGCCAAGCTCTGACAGTGTGGGAACGACAAACAAAAATGTTTTGGTTATCTGCAAAGCGTGTTAAATCACCAGTAGGATGTTTTCCAATTATTTTACAGAAATTGTACAGATTTTCAGTTAAGATGTTTAAATGCCATAAATCAATCATACCAGCACCAGTTGTGCCACTGTAGTAAAGATTACATCAGTGTTTCCATTATAAAACCCCTGTTTTTCAGGGGTTTCTAACTCAGCCATAAAAATTGGCTCCAGCCTAAAGCTTGGCAACCAAAGTTACCACTTGGGAGCAATTCTTTTAACCATTTTTTTTTTTTAAATGGATTGGCCTTTCAAGCTACAAAATAGTTCAGAAAAAGAAAATTAGTGGTTTCAAGTTTTGGTGAACTTCTATCCCTCAAAAACATTGTTTTAAAAACTGATAATTTTGTACGTCATAAATCTGTAACGTGGACTGCTGCTTTTGGGTAATTTGGATAGAAGCAGTGCATAAAAATCACCAGCTTATTTTGTTTAAAAATAAACATGACTTCCCATGAAAACTTTTAATCCAATAAAATTTTCACAAACGATTTTCTCATGGCAAGATGTGGTAGACATTGCATGAAGAAGCCTTTATGACTCACTTAGGCAGCATCTATTCCATTCATTTTAATCTGTGGTAAGAGGTATGTAATACTGTATTTTGATGCCTTGAATCAAATCTGCCCATCTTCAAGACAACAATTCCTCTTTGTTAGCACAGATCCACCTGTGAGCTTGACATGGTCCCTGACAAAGTTCTGTGTAAGCACAGTAAAAGAAGAAAGAAATCCTTTGAAAGCAGCAAAAAAACAGAACTCCTTTAAAATGCAATTTGTTTAAATGTACATGTATTAAATATTGATTCTAACCCACTTCTAACAGTATCACTTTTTTGCATGCATATTAATTTAAATTATAAGGATTATCAACTAGGCTTTAAAACTTGTTTATTTCTAAGATGTTAAAAAGTCCTTTGGATGTTGGTTGATTTCAATAGACACCTCAAATCAACAACATGAACACAATTTGATCTTCAGCCTCTCAGAAGCTTTCTCATGAACATAGGCTCAGCAAAAGGGAATTACAAGCCTGGTCCCATCCACTGCCTATCAAAGTCGGCAAAACTCATCAACAGCCCCAATACGCTTTGGACTGAATCCTCCATGCAGTCTGAATTCCTAGCAGAATTTTTTCTTAATTCATATTTAGGCAGCAAATTGGTTTGGGAAGCTATTTCCATAAGTTTCAAGAAGCTTAACAGCTCATACACTTTTTTTGAAAAGTCATTTTAAATATATAACCATTGCTAAATTATAGCATTAGTTGCCTGAGGGGAGAATGTCTGGTTTATATTTAGCCCTTATGTCATCAGTGTCAATTTTTAATACCACACTTCTTGGCTTTTGTCAGTTTGCTGCAGAGTTGTGTTTTCTTTCTTTCAAACAGCTATTTGCAATGAAAACAACATTAGAGATATCTGTCCCCTTCCCCACACCATTTTTGTGATATCAAGCTAGTGCACGTTAATACAATCTACACCGCAAAAGTTATCACCTTCATATTTAACAAGCTTTCAAGGAAACTATCTTCTGACTGCAAGAAAAAGAAAAAATACTGTTGAACAAAGTACATTCATAGAAAGCACTTCGAAACTTTTTTCCCCCACATCAAGCTATGTGTACAGATACTCAGAAATGTAAGAAGACAACAGAGAAAAAGCCCAAAGAAAACAGAAAAAGCTGATTCAATCGCTTACAGAGACAGATGCTACGCTTATTAGTTTTGGTGTTCCATTAGCAAATATTGTTGTTATGCTTTTATATTTGTTTTGATATCAACTGATATGCTTTTGCATAAAAAAACCTGTATGGTACAATACCTACAACACCCCTTTGGATCTAAATACTTCACCTGAAGATTCAGTCTAGGAAGTGAAAATGTTTGGTGCGAAACAGAGAACAGACAATGGCACAGCTGGAAACTTACTTTAAAGTAACTACGCCAGCCAAAGAGAAATGACATGATAGATAGCACTGGTCTGTAGCCACATCATACTTCTGCTATGACTTTACAGCTTTCGAAGCCCAATGAGTTTGACCCTAAGCACATTGTAGGAATCTCCAAGGTCCCTTCTAAACGGTGTTGGCTGTGCAATAGGTGGCAGCCTCCTCTCCGAGTCATGCATAAGCCTGTGACGCAAACCACTATCTTTTGGTTGAGATGTAAAACTCGTGCTTGTTAATATTCTGATTTTTTTTTTTTTTTTTAAATAGCACTAGTCCTGGGTTCCCAGCCAAATTCCAAATCACAATTATATAATTTGTGATACCTACTAATATTGTCTCCAGAATTTCAACTGTATGTGAATATCTGAGCTACCTTATGCAGAAATAATCCTGCTCACCACTTCATATATAGAAGTAATCTGTGCTGCTCTGGAAACAAAGTCACAACTCTTTATTTTCTGACCAACCTTTGTAATGGTATCGTACGTAGATAAATTCCTGTAGTATTCCATCATTAACTGGCTACACTTCTCTGCTCCCTGAAGCAATTTTTCTACATCAGTCTTAAGTGAAGCTGATAACACTGTGAACACTTTTACCAATTATTTTATTAGTGTACTAGGGCTGGAAAGCTTAATGGACTGTTAACCAAATCCTGACTACTTGATATTTAAATTGAATGAAATAATTTATTGAAAACCAACATTAATTTGGAATAACATTTTTTTTTTTTAAATATTAACCCACTCTGAATAATATCCAGCAGGAGTGCNTACTAGGGCTGGAAAGCTTAATGGACTGTTAACCAAATCCTGACTACTTGATATTTAAATTGAATGAAATAATTTATTGAAAACCAACATTAATTTTGAATAACCGTGTTTTTGTTTTTGTTTTGTTTTTTTTTTAATATTAACTCACTCTGAATAATCTCCAGGAGGGGTGATCAAGCTTCCCTATCCGCCACCTACCAAATGTAAAATCAATAAGATCAGGACCTTGCCTGATTTTTTCTACAGTTACACACAGGGCAGAGAACTAGGAACAAATGCAGATGCATAAGAAAAACAGGGAAACGGTCATGGAAACAGAGAAACCAAAGTTACCTACACACTGCACAAAGAGCATGGACTCTAGCAGGGAATTGCATGGTAGCCCTAGAATCAGGCACAAAGAAGAACGAACTGTGGGAGGAAGAGGATGGAAACAAAAGTGCACTGCACGTCTAGCAGAAGCAAAGCATGCAGAACTATGTATAGGAAGTTGTATATGCAATTAACTCCATCAGAGAAAAAACAGAGCACACACTGTAGGGAAGGTGTCCTAAAAATGCAAGGTCCTGTAGGACTTTTTTCGATAAGAAACTCAAGTTTCATGAATTCATAAATTCAGCATATCTCTCTGAGGCTTAAAGATGATTTTGTTTATAAAACAGGAAGCACAACTCTCTTTCTCCAGGAGTAATACTCTCACCAGAGTTCATCAGAATCCTAAAGTGTCTAGCTGCTGCTGAAATTAGCTCCAGCACATTTTAAGAAAAGAACCTGTTCACTGCAAATCACTTCAATCTTGCAATATTAGAAATAATTTTAAAGGCTCATAATGATGACCCATGCTCACATATGTCTGTGGACATGTGTGCACACTCAAATACACAAATAAACAAATTTTGGTGGTCAAAATTCACTAAGAAGAAAGTTTGTTTGGCACATGCTGAGCATAAGCAACAATGTAAAAGCAGTTCTCAGTGATGCAGAGGTATTAAACTACCACTGACTGAACATTTGCATAGCATTTCAATTAGATTTTTTTTAAGAACAAGTAAAATTATTTTTTAGTTATGGCCTTTTACATGATACATGGAGGCAAGGTAGAAGAAAAAAAATAATCAGTTTTTAAACATTTCTAGAACAAATGATTTGTCTGCATGCTTTGTGAACTGAAAGTCCAAACTGAAAGTGATGTATGGCATCAAGAGAGTTGGCAAACAGAAGCAAATTGAGAAAAGTGGCCTCAATGAGGGGCAAAGCGATGATATGAAGACAGGGTCATGGGAGGAAAGTCTGGCAAAGTTTTGAAAATTCACTGATTTCCTCACTGAAGAACAATGCGAAAACTAAAAAAAACCAAAACAAACAAAAACAATAAAACTAAGAACTTGCATCCACATAAAAGGCAAAACACACCAACTGAAACGCTTCACTTGTGAAGAACTTCTGAAGCATACCTTTTTCTTGAAGAAACGGGAGAAAGCATCAAATTAATATAAGTATTCCTGTCACAAAAGGCTTAGCAGGCTGTTGTCAGAAAAATCAGTACTTTCATTTTAAAAACTGATAGCATCAGTGGTTCAAAAGCTTTCCCACTGCTTACCTCATTGCAATGTTGTAAGACTCTGGATGAATACAAGTTTGGTCCAAAGGATTGGGCTGTTGTGAGGCACATGGTGTTGGTTTGCTCTTCTTTTTACCCTGTGCACCTGCTTTAGTCAAAAGTGCACGACTTCCAAGTTCAGTTTTCTTACTGCTGTCAAAAATCAAAAATGGACATGTCATTCTTAATGAAAAAGATCCTACCCCAGTGCCCACACATGAAAAACACAATCAGACTTTTATATAGTGTTCATTCTTTAAAAAAAAAAAAACAAAAAAACAAACAACCCAACAAACGCACAAAACCCCTAAAAAGTCATTGTGGGTGAATCTTAACAATACAATTATAGCATAAAAACATAACATATCAATGTAGGCATAAATTATTTTAAAATAGAAACAAACATTGGGAAGGGATTCTGTGCTTCATCAAAATTTCTTCATGATGACAAGACCATAAAGAAAACACTACACAACCTACTGTATTGTTTGCAATCTGGATAGCATGTTCTGTCTGTAAAATGGGGACAATTGCATTTACCTACTTGATAAAGATCTTGTGAAGATACTTTCATACTTAACTATCAGTTAATAGTCTGCATTACTTTAAATTTGAAAAATTTATAAACAAAATTCCCTATTCATACTATCTTTCAGTAAGCAAACTGCATCTCAAGCACATGTACAGAACAAGAAAAGTATGTGCATGCTTAAACATCAGAACTCCTTAAACCACATTTATAGACTTAAATGTCTGAAGAATTCTGCTCAAACATAGGCCTGGTCAAAATATGAAAAATTTCAAATCACAAGAACTTGGCTGGACAATGAAAAGGCTCCAAAGCCTCAGAGAGATCCATGGACAGATTGCCTACATTGGTAGGAGGACTTTACAGAAGACAGGAGAGAAAGAGATCTATCTTCGTGTGTATAGCACATTTACAACTGGCACAGTTCTTCCCTTAAAGTTTCCCTTAAGGAAAAAAATGCTCAGGATACAGTAAAGGCATTAAATGACTCCTACTGGCAAAGGCTCCTTTCTTGCCTTTTTTGTTTGTTTTTGTTTCCTAAATCACAAGTCCTTCCTGCTTTTGCAGGACAAAAGGGAACGCACTGAAGGAAGCTGGAACTAGCACTCACACTTTGGGCTCTACCTATGCATGGACCATCAGCAGAAATGCAGACATAACCTTCTGTTTCCATATAAATTTTTAAAATAATCAATATTTGTTAACCTCCAAGTACAAAGCACAAAACCTAATTTGCACAGCACTCTATAGCCATCAACATGATCAGAGAGGACAAAAGTGAAACCTTCTCAAAGTCCATTTAAAAGATGTTTGCTTTTGCCACCTGGGCCCACAAGAAATGTTGTGGAGGCGACGATGTTAGAGCTTTATTTTGGCCTCAAACTCCAAAGTTATAGCAGATTTCTCAGGTTATACAGTGTTCTCAAGTTTCATGGAATCTGACTAACATCAGAAGCATGCTCCAGCAAGGACAAAAAACAACACATGTTCTTAAACATTTCACCAGTGAACTTTTGGAAAAAAACAAAATGGCATCAGCCTTTTCTTCCTCTGTTGTATTGCAGCATTCACCAGAACAGAGCTGTACAACATAACACCTATCGATCATCTACAGCCTTGAAAGCAATTTCTTTGGTCTTCTGGTGCTTACAGCGTTCACCATTTGGCCTGCAGCACGTACCTCCCTGCCAGATGGGCAACCAATCTGTATACCTTCCACCTGGGCAGTAAGCCAGTCCTAATGTGCCTACCTCCTGCCTGGAAGTTACGCGTGTGCTGTTTGGCCAGCAGCATCTGGGAACACAGTATTGCTTCTGAGCATTGGGTTGGCTAAAAAATAGCATGTGCTTCCCAGGAAAATATTTTTTGAGAAGAGTCAGCGGCAAGAAGGTGGGGATGGTGCTACCACTGTGCCCTTTCTTAGTTCTTTATGTTGGAAGAAGGAATGGGAAAGACAGGAGACGAGACTTTGCCCTAGAAAGGGCACTTTCAGTTGTGGAGAGGAAGGATTTCAGGTGAAGAGCAGAAGCACAATGAATGGTTGCAAGAGGGAAAGGCTTGGTACAGATACAGGGAATGAAATGGCAGGGAAAAGGATGAGCCAGTATTGACAAACTGGAGTTGGGAAAGGGCCTCTTACATGTTTGAGATACAAGGCAGTCACATCACACTTGCTAGGCACAGGAGTGTAACACAGACAGAGCTTGGTCCAGGCAGCTTATTCAACTTTATCTCTCTAGGTAATGGAATCGAAACTCTCCGAAAATCCACTCTAATTTACTACCATTATGTTCTGCAGAGTAATCATTACCACATTAAAATGAATTTACAAATCTCTACATTATGCCTGAAACACAAGACTGTACGGTTTTGATATCTCAGATCACAACACTGCTACGTGCCAAATTTCTTCTACTGATTCAGTGGCAGAATTTGTAATTAAACTTACATACTTATAGAAATCCTGACTTAGAGTTCTCGGCTAATAAAACATGATTATTCAGCAGAAGATCTAAGTTCAACTACTGACTTCAAGAAGTTTACTTGCTAAGATACTGTCTTTCAGAGGGAAAAGGCCTAGGATTCCTCAAATCTCAAGCCTGAGTACAAAACAGAAAGGGAAGAAGTCTTCTCATAATATTTCGGATAACCTAGTCAAGGTAGCCAACATCTCCATTACCTGCAGAAGGTCTTTATATATTCTTGATTGAATCTGATGAAGCCAGCACACTGTTGGAAGGATTTGGGACCCAGACCTTTAACTTCCTTGAGCTGTTCTCGGTTTATAAATGGTCCATTCTTCTCTCGCCATTCAATTATGTTCTTAGCCCTGTTAGCATTCAGTCCTGCAATGTGTCTAAGAGAAAAGTTTACAGAATACATTTATTACCATTGAACAGCCATTAGTACAAGTCCTATCCATTACCAGGATACACATTGCTGTAGAAAATCTGGTCTACAAAACTTAAAAACAGCTAAGAAATTTGCAACTAGACTCCCAGCCCAAAGGCATCCTCTGAAAAAGGATCCCTTCTCTTAGTTCTGTGGAAGGAATCTACTCAAGTCAACAAAACTTGGTACAGCAATACGGTTCTGCACATACCTAACTAGTAAGCCAGGGACGTGTAATTTATGATCTGTTGGCTATTTCTGTAATGCCAACTTAATTTGTCATGTCTTATAGCCTACCCCCAGCTGCCCTCTTCAGGAAACGACGTGGGAGGAGGGTTCAGGACAGATAAATTGTTCCTGTGAGAACAGTCCCCTCTCAGCTATTCTCTTCCAATGGTACCGCAACACCTTGCCCCGACATGAAGGGCTGATGTCTGCTGTCCAGAAGGAGAGTGGCTGGGAGCAGCTTGCCTTCCTCACACAGTTTAACAGATCCACACAGCTTGTTCCTTTTCTCTCGGCTGCTCTTGAGATAAAAGAGCAGCTGGGAACAGGCTGCATGAGTTGTTCTGAGGGCAGCTCAGATCTGGCAAAGAACTCACCTGTGAAGTGCAACCGCAGTTAGCCAAGTTCCTTCAGGAAGCAGTGGGTTTGCTGCGCGTTTTCTGTACGTGCATGTGAGTACAACTTTCTGTGTATGGAGTACGTTAATCATAGAAAGAGGGAAAAGAGCTGTGGTGGGCAGTTATTCCTGGCACTAGAGAAGGAAATGTCACCAATCTGCCTCTATATATCAGATGCCATTGCTTTAAGTCAATGGCAGCAGAGACCTGTTTGTGGAATGGCACGGGTTGATTCTAGAAAAACACCACCAGCAAACCTGGCAGGAATAGTAAAAAAATCAGGGGAAGAAAAAAAAGAAAAATCTTTCCATTATTCTCATCCTCAAGCAAAAGTTAAAAAAAATTATACAAAGTTGGTGAAACCTTAGAATTACATTGGAGAGACACACCTTTAACCATAGACAAAATATTAATCATTAGGAATGGAATTTTCTCAAAAAAATTCTTAGAAACATTATGAAATCCAGCTTATTTACACTGACAAAGGAACACGACAACAAGTTCACAGAAATTTCCACTGATGATCTCAAGTCTTTCAGGTGCGATACTTGGCAGTAGTGCAAGTAGCATTGTCACCCCTTCCACATCTAATGTGTGTCAACAAGTGTATTTGATGCATCAGAAAGCAGGACCAGAAAGCCCTGCTCATGGTATCTTCTAGCCAGGGTGACAATTTCATACACCGTATATCTGAGGGAAATTTAGACCGCATCTATGCAGAACAGCAGAATTGAACTGCTGAGGATCAAGTTAGATGCAGAACTTGATGCAGCATGTGCACACAAGCATCATAAGCCAGGTTAATTTGACCAAAGTATTTAGCCAACATGGTTACCACCTATCACCATGACTGGACAGTGTCACCCCACGTTCACCGTTTTGTGGAGACACAGCAGCACCTCTGCCTGGTGCGCTCTGCTGAACTGCTGTACCCTGCAGAAGTCCGACAGTGCTCACCCACTGCACTTGCTCAGGTAGGGTTTTATTCATGAATGAAAGCTGGTCAGCCCCATCTACCAATACATACTACTTACTTTCTTACTAATAGCTGATCTAAGTCTGAAAGAAGGTAAGACAGAAGGTAAATCAGGAGTCAGGCTAAGAATAAGATACACACAGAGAAAAAGAACATGGAAGACAAAGTGGAAAAGCAAAAAGAATAGACAGAGAGCCTCTTCAAAGTATGGAAAGACGTTTGCAGGAATGAAAATAAAGGGCTAAAAAAAAAATTAAAGAGAGCTAGCAAGAATACATTTTTCCTAACTTTGATACCTAATATAATTTTCACTACCTAGCTTATGGACATTCTTTTTCTTCCCCTCCTACTACAGAGGACGACAGCAACACTTTGCTCTTCTGAGAGGCTGCTCAGCTAAATGACTCTCAATTCTACACACTCAAAAAAGAGAATGAGCTTTTAATTTCTAACCAAGAGAAACAAAATCCAGAACATTTTCCAAGTAAATATGGCATAATTACCTAAAAAAAAAAAAAAATCAGTAAAAAGGGATAAATTTTTCAGCAGTTTCCCCTTAAATCTTTCCTTTTCTCCTTTCCTCACCCAACTTTTACAACCTGTTCCACTTAGCAGTACCTATAAAAATACCTTCTAAGAGACAGAAAGTACATTTGAAAATCCCTTTCTCAGTGTAAAAAAACCCCAAATTAATTACATCAAGTTTTTCTAAAATTGCAGTGTTGATTCAAAATTTTTAAATATCTGGTTTTCTCCGAAGAATAGTTTTACCCTGGAGAATCGCACATACCCTTAAAAACTGACTCTTAATGATACAGTGAAAGACTGTCTTAATGTGTCATTTTCATGTAATTGGAAGTTTAACACAAGAGCCATTTGCTCCAGCTGAGCTTGAGTCAGATGGCAGACTAAACAGAGACTCTGTGATCCAGAGCCATGTAATTACTGGAATAGGAAAATGTTTGACTCACCTTAATAGTATTTCTGAGCAGATGTTAATATCAACTCCTACAAAGCTGACACACTCTTCAACCACACTGTCCAGAGTTGCTTTGAGCAAAGTCTGTGATACATCATGCTGAGAAACAAAAACGGAGATATCAGGTTACTGAAATATCGAAGCATACATAAATAAGAACTGCAAACAATACTCACATTAATTAAATAGTTGCTGGAACTTATCAATATCTTATATGAGGGTACCAGTTAAAACCATAAATTGTAGAACATATTTTCAAAAGGTCTCCAGTATCTCTTTGCAACATCTTTGTCATGATACAAATCCCTAGAATAAGACAATCTTCACATTACTGTATTTTTTTTGTTTAATAACTATTTCCCTGCATCATGTAAAAACAAAAATATATTAAACACTTAATGATTACTCAAAAGGAGCAACACTTCTGTTCATCCACTATGCCTTGTCTTTAATCTGGCATTTATTTATCTGTAATATCATTTTATTAAAAATAAGATAATATTTTAAAAATAAGGTGTTTAGAGGAAAGATCACAAATGTTGTACTTTTGCACCTGCACACACAAATGTTTGTAAAATTGTCCTATTTACGAGCATCACACTATAGTACAGTTATTATTTACCAAAAGAACAAGTCAGGTATTGTATGAGGATGGGCAATACATAAGGTACAGATCAGCCCCGCAGCAACAAAATGTTTCAGATTTTGAACAGATATTTCTGGGAAGATTGGCAGGTCCTTGACTGAAGCACCACTAATGGAAATTCTTCCAGTTTTCCATTATTGTTCATAGCGTTTCCCCTTTTTTTTTTTTTCCTCCTCCTAAAAGAAAATCAGTCACACTTGTCAAAGATAAAAGTTCTGAAGCTCTAAGATTTCTTTTCCTCCACAACATAGGCGTACTTCAATCTATAACTGTTAGTTCCCCACACAAGCCCATCAGTGCTTAGAAGTCTGACCTGGAGGGAGAAGCCTCTCTAAATGCAGGAGCTAATTCAATCACTATGTTGGCTTAGCTTCGGGGCTCTCATACGTCACTCATATAAATCTGGGTTGATCTGTTGTGGTTTTGAGATGCATTCATTTAGGACATCAAGCTGGATCCAAGCCACGACACCAAACACTTCATCCACTACTTTGTTTTACCTTCTAAGCCATTCAGATCTTTTAAAGATTTCACAGTTAAGTTTAACATGCTAACAGCATCAATCCCTATCTACTAATATCGGCAGTTGGTCAAGTAGTGGTTAATAACTGAAACAATCGTAAAACCGATGGCAATGTATTTCACAGCCACCTCATTGCACGTAATGGTGATGTGATATATTTTCATGATGCGATACATAATATAGCTACTTACAAACAGGAACTGCAAATTTCACCAATATTACTCCTCCTATACGAAGTTTGCATGCAAAAAAGCCATGTACGTGCATAAGTACTGGCATTTGCACATCGTCTTGGCCTCACAACAACAAAGCTTCCCTGTACACTTTGCAGATCAAAGGTCAGTTTCTACTTAAAGTGTTGCGACTACAACACAACGGCTTCTTTTCTGAATAAAGAGATATAAACAAAAAAACCCCACACCCTAACAAGAAGTCTTATGTTTCTATTTTTCTGACTTACTGGGCTAGATTTTCCATGATGAACCACAAATTAAAAATTTAATAAGATAAAGATATTAAATTTAACAATTTTTTTTCACTACACTGCAGGAAGGCAAAAGGAGAAAAAAAAAGTCATAGTATTCAAAATTTCCTTTTGCTTTTAGGAAAGGCTACTGACTCCAAGGTACTTGGAAATTGATTATCATATAGTTTCACAAGTTACATTAACAAGTTCCATTAACTGTAGCACTTCTTGGCCACTGCTAAAAAAATAATCTTTGTCTAAAACAACTACTGAGAATATAAAGTAGAGTCTGTGGCAGAGAGTAGGGTAGACTGCTGTTTCCCTGGGTTTGCTTCATTCCTTAAGATGATCATTCTTCAGAAGGAATAACATGCAGCTATGATTCAAAACTGAGGCATTCGTCATTGTCTCCACAACGCCTTATAGCACAGGGTGTAGCAAAGCAGGTAATCCATAGATCCGGCTTAACCTCTCTAAGCAGTTCTTTGGAAGAGACTTGATTCATCACAAGCTTTATTTCCAGTCTGCTGAAAGTGAACCCAGACAGCAATTCAGCCAACTATACTCCCCGCAAAACAAGGAAAGGACATATCACAATCAAAAGCTAAGCATCCTGAAATACCTCTGTTGGTGGTGGAAGAAAGATCCGTGCTCACAGATCCTCAGTTTCAAATGCGAGGTTAGTGTTTATCTGAAGATTTAAGTCTGTGGATGCCATAGTTTGTGTAAAATTCATGTGACAAAACACACGCAATTTGGAAAAACTGTAATATTCAACTGTCTATTTCTTTTGCCAGGAAGACAAAAAGTTCTCAGGTCTCTCAAAGATGATTTGCATGTTTTAACTTTATTGCTGCTTGACAGTCACCATTAAAAAAAAAAAAACAAAACAAAACAAGACATGCACAAGTTGTTCATTACTCCAACACATAACAGTTGTACCACTTGGAATGGACATCACAGCACATACACGAAGGTACGGGTAAAGAAACAGTGAACGGGTAGATCTGTCACAACATGATAAGCACAAGAGAGCCTAAAACAATCCCTAAGCTACCCATACCTCACAGCAGTAAGATACGTTCAGCCAGTGAATGATGTTAAGTTGCAAACACTAGGAAAACTTTCCAGATGGCAAATCTGCCTCCAAGATGCAGCTACTGACCATCACAGTTTCCTTTTGCTTTGATGAAGACATTTCTGCATCCCTCTTTACATTCATACAAAGCACAGAGAAGTGTCATGAATTTAGTTTCTAAAAGTAGTTAATTAAAAACATTATTATCCCAATATCATTGCCAAGCCCAGCCAGTAGGAACTGCCAAGAGGTTACAATTCAGAAAGGTTTAAAGTGCAGTCCATTTTCCAGTCTTCCAAAAGTTGCACTCATCTTCTCAAGAATCAGAGGTTAGATGATATTATATACTTCCAGGTACTATTTATATGCACTGGGGTTGTATCAGATTATTCAGACACTACTGGAAGCACACATATCCCATGCTACTCATTCACCGCAGCAGCTCTGTAAAGACAGGAATCCCTCTCAACTGTTGCAATTAAGCGCACCGTAATAAAGCCTTCACAAATAAAGCCCAAGTCCAATACGCAAGGCTACTTTCAGAGTGTGTTTATGCAGAATTTTATGCTGCACGGCCTCCAACAACCCCTCCACACACCAAAGTGGTAGATTGTGGCATCAGCTGATCCCCTGTAAATCCTTCTAAATAAAATGTTTTCATGTTAACACTGACTCTGAACACACTCCTATGTATGAGGGTGTCCCCGCTAAAACTGTATTGTCTTTTCTTTTTAATCAGCATACTCTTATTTATTAACCGTCTTTACCTGTGGAACAAATACCACAACTGCCCCCACAACTCCCCTGACAAAACCCTCAGCCAGCTGAACCATTCGTTCCAGGAGATTCCTCAGAGTCCAGCACACAAGGTGCCCCAACAGCTATGCCCAACAAGTAAGGAAGGAGCACGTCCTTCGGTGCGATTTTCAAACGTCATTTTGGATTTACCACCCAAATAAATCACTAAGGTTTCATTAAAAGGATACTCAGAAATGACTATCATTAGAATATTCACTGCTGGAACAGTAGATCTGGAGCAGAAGACTTCATTTTGTATGACGATCTCCAAGCAATACAAAGGACTGACACCCCCAATTTATGGAAACTAAGGCCAGCAGAAATAAGGGACTTGCACAGATTGCAGGAAGTCCAGTGCGAATCTGAGAACTTTCATTTATCATCACTCTGCAGAAAACAAAGCCACCTTGCTTCACAGTTAGCACTAGGAAGTACTTAGACATCTGTTTGGTTCGAGGTTTTTTTGTGGGGAAGACTGTAAAAATTAATCTGCCCTTAGAACTATCAGGCACTGCAACCCTATTTTAGTATTTGTTTTCTAGGGAATTACCAAGTGAGAGATTACCAAGGAACGAGATACATAAAATTAAACTATTTGATTAATTGAAACTGCTACAGTAAATAATTGTAGTTGACCAATAAATGAAATGGAAACATTACATTTTCCTAATATTTTTATAAAGAGTATCCCAAATGTAACTTACATTCGTGAACCTGGAAGAAAATCAAGGGCTGCTATTTTCATTTCTGGTCATGATTACCGCTGAAATTAGTCTGTGGTAAATTTGTTAAAATTACCAGAAAAATAATATTATATTGCATATTTTCAAACCACTGTTCTGCAAACCCGTGCTAAAAAAAGCAATATAACTTCATTTCATGTACTTTCATTAAACACAGCGCAGAATATTTAACACTAAAGAACAGCATTAAGAACACCTGTCTATTACGCACATGATAGTTTTGTCCTATTATTATATACCCCAATACTTCAGCTATCTTTTTTTTTTTATAGTATGAAACAGAGCAAGGATTGTTGTTTCGCTCGGTTTCAAGAGCTATGAACACTCACTGGAAATAATTAACGTTACTAAAAACCTATCTGTTCCTTGAGAGGGTCCTACTAAAACGGTAATTGAAAGCCATTTTCCAGTTTCAAAAAGCTGTTGATGTACACAAAAGGAAGGCAGTATTTTAAATAGCCTCTCAGCTTAGTTATTTCTTGCAGTACACCAGTACAGACACTGTAAAAATACATTTGTCATTAGGATGACAAATTTATCAAGTCAAAGAAGCGCTGTTCACATGAAGCCTGGAGGCTGTATTTAGTCGGCCTGCATGAGTACAGATGGTGGACCAGTACACTGACTGACTTTGCCTGACCAAACACACTAAATTACTAGTACAAGACTAGAACAACCCTAACAGGCAGCTTTTACATAGAAGTAAATTACAATTCTAAGCTCTTTACCTTTGGCAACCTCAAACAACCCCACAAATACTAAAACAATACACGTAACTTATAATGCATTTGGTAACCTTTTCCTGGACCCCTTTAGAAATCGTAATTTCAGAAAATAGGGTATGACTGCACGTGTCCCTGAAAGACAAATTCAAACAGCTTAAAGTTCTACTGCAACACACAGCAATTCTTAAATATTTATTATTTTATGTTTACAAACATTAGTAGACATCCACATGACGAGCCCATGCACCGTTATTACTTTACGATGCCCCAGAGCCAAGCAAGGCACCTTACACCACAGTTGAACAAGAATTATTCGTAGCCTGCGGAGCCTACAAATGTAGTGCAGACATGACCTAATGACGCTGGTCACAAAGCAGTGGGGAGGGGAAGAGTGCTTAAGTCTGGGCAGCAGCCTGCAGGTTCTTGACCCAGGCTCGGCATTACAGTATATAACAAGATCAACATTCATCCTAAATAAGACCGAGCTGCACGTCAGACAATCTATTTTGGGTTTTGATCAAGTTATACCTCACTTGTCCTTTGAATCCAAAAGTCAACCTTCAATGAAGTAAATGCTATTTAATTTTTTCTGTCTTTAAGTAAGTCCTGAAACACTTCTAACACCTCATAAAACATTATTTTGTTGGTACCTACCATTAACTTCTATATCCATGAACTGGCATGTGAGACTAGCCAATGTGCCTCTTGAAAAAACACTCTCTTTCTTTAAAAAGTGGTATAACTGTGCAGCCTGAATGACATTTACTGAATGAGAAATTAGGTGGGACAACACATCCTAAGCAAAGTTCAAAACTATATTATTTTGCAGAGATTCAATCCACAGAAACGTGTTTTAAAATTTTAGAAAGGGAAAAACATTCTCTACTAGTGCTGTGGACCACATACAACCAGTTGCATTTCAAATGCTTGTGAAACCACAAAAGCAAAATGCATTTAGAACAAGACCTTAAGTACAACAGGACACAAATAGTGTAATGATAACTACCTTTTCATGTGCAGAATTAGAAAAACAAAATTAAAAAATTAAAAATACACCTTACACATCAGGTGGAAACATTGGAAAGTTCAGGCGGGGGGTTTTAATCTCTAGTGTCCTTTGAAAAATCCCTTTCAGTTAAATTCTAAGAAAACAAGCTTATCCCTCTGATGTTTGATAAAAGGACCTAACTTCAAGAATTTCTTTTGAAGATTGTTTGTGGTTTCTCCAAATGTTATATTGTTATAGGATATATTGTTATCCTATGTACTTAACTCTGACTCATTTCTTGTTTTCAAAAATCCAAATTCTGTTTATTTGAACAGCATATTACTATTACTGAAATATCCCCAGAGAGAGAAATGGATTTATATTTTCAAAGAAAATGATAAAACAAAAACAAAGTCTGTCAGCTCTGACATTAAAAAAAGAAAACAAAAATGCACACTTGATCATGGAAATGCTACAAGTTACTCGCAAGTTGCTGGAATTCGTCTTATATTTACTTGTGCTTGTGTCCTAACAGAAGCAGCAGTACTGCTAAGCTTGTTACACAAATTCAAGCCCATTGCTAATAGGTCTGATTTCTAAAGCTAACTTCTTTGACATGAGCAAGCTAGCAGCAAATGACATATAACCAAAAACCATCTTCCTCTTTCCAGAGCAGGTACCAGCTTTCTCCAACGTATATTTCTATGCAACTAAGGGACAGCAATCTGAATTGCCATTATAATCAACTGCAGAACTCCTGGAGATTTCAGTGGGACATTTTCTTTTCCCAATAAGTAACAAAGGTGATTGCCCAAACCGCTAGGTGGAAAGCCTACATTTCAATTTCAGTCCCAAACTGTATTTTGTGACTGTTAAAGCTCTACAAATACAGCAGATACCCTGCAACACTACAGAAAGATAAAGCAAGGACCATCAGAATTGGAGTTACATGTATCTGAAAGGCAACAAATTCAGTTGGGGATTTTCCTGAAAAGTGCCAAAGGATAAGAGGAAAAGAAAAAAAAAGATTACACTGATAGAGGGAGAGGGAATAGTACATTTCTAGAAGGACAAGACAGAAGTCATAAAGCCCAGGTGAGTCTGGTCATACGTGGGAATTCCGTTTAGTCTGGAGTCAGTGACCATCCATTCCTCTGCAGCAAACAGGTGAGGAAAAGCAGCTCCTGGGTATAAAGTTCCCACTGGCCTCACTCAGCGCAAAGGGAGCTCCCAGGAGATGTGAGGAGCTTGGTAAAAGCTTATAAAAATACACACACTTCTTCCAACTCCACTGAAGACATGTTGGGGGTTCCTCTCACTCCTCTCTCATGAGGAATGTGCTACCTGGAATATTTTTAAAAACTACCAAAAAAAGTGCAAATTCATTTAAGGGTATTTTCTAGAAAGGAAAGATTTGTACAGTTGATATAATTTCCTAGATTTTTAGTATAAGCAGCTTCTCGTGCTCACTGGCTTGCTCAAAGTTAGTACACAAACACTTAGCAACTGCTACACCAGGTGACTCGTATCAGCAACAGACTCGGAATATATTTAATACAATCACATATCCATTCCTTCATTAGAAAAGAATGTATATGCCAAACAATGACATTCAGCAGTTTTTTAATCCCATGCCGACAGAATTAGTCATTATACAATTAGGAGGAAATTTTTTTTTTATTTAATGTGACACCACCTCCTGAAACGCTTGCTGGAAAGAGTTTTTAGGTAATCTGACTTTCCTCAACCCCTCCACATGCTGCCCCCCTCCCACCCCTCACCCCTCCCTTTTTTTTTTTTAGTGGATCTGTTCAAATTGAATATGCACTATAACACTTTGTAATCCTGCTGTTCAGTTCTGACTCTCTCTTCTGTTTGGCTTCTCCTTTGCTTTTATCAGGCACTCCCCCCCTCTGCACCCCCAAACTCTTCCACTGCACAGCTAAAGGCAAAAATAAGCTAGGGGCGAAACAAAATGCAAGACACTGTCCTGCGGAAGACACAGCCAAAAATCAAATAAAGCAAGCTTACTTTCTCTGCTTACTCAAAGGCATGCACTTCATTTTGATTGACATATGGCAGCCCAAAAAAGTCACCCGGGGTAGTGTTTATTGAATGACCCATGGAAGACTGAAAGCTGACAGAAAACCAGGAAACATGTGAGAAAACAGAAGTTTGTTCTGTACCAGTGTTTCTGGATTTGACAGGCAGAGTATATAAGCATCCATTGTGTCATTCACATCTTTGATAACTGAAACCAATTTCAGCACCACTCATTACATGTAACAGCAAGTTATATTTAAAGCAAAAGCATAAATAATTCATTCGTAAAAAGAAAATCTCTGATGTAGTAAATTTGTGCCTTTTAAAAAATCTGCTCTGCACTAAGCTTAACAAAATTTGCATTAAAACATATACTTAGTACTTTTCCTGTTACATATATAGCACAAGCAAAATGTTTGCACATTGGAGATTGAAAAGCTGACAGGACTGAATAATAAGTTAGCTGCACTAACTTGTCAGCACTAAAAAATTAAGTTCTCAATGTCGATTTTTACAAGTGAATGAGAACACCGACATTGCTCTCATTCTCAAAACCAAGCGACATTTCAGAACCACCATCACTATTGACAGTATATGATCCTTACTACTGAAGTAATTAGGATAATATAAAAATGAGAAATCAAAATGAATTAGTAGAATGGCATAAGCCAGAATAATGCATGTACTATCCTGTACATGGAAATAGCAATTGAGTACTCTTGCAACATACCTATTTTTTTAAACAAATAAGCTCTCAGCAGGTAGGAGGGAAAAGCACAAATCAAAGAGCACTTATTTTCCCAGTATCCCTGACAGATGTTATGATTGTGGCCTCATAACATGACCCTTACTTTTATGCAAGGTCTGGAAATTCCTACAAAAGGCTTATTTAAAATATTACATAAATATAGTGTTTAAATAATTTGTAAACATATAAAATAATATAAAATTTTTTGCAACAAATTAATAAAACTTGCTCGGAACAAAGTTTTCTTCGGTATTCTCCTGTGGAAGATTTGTAAATAATCATTGCATTACTATTACTGACTTACAAAGTTTACAAGTTACTTACAAAGTTAGAGCTTTTAACTATTGCATATATGAATATATTCATTGCAAATTTGTAATCTGATCACAGATTACAGCATCATTATTTTAAAGACTGACCTCTATTTCCCCTTGCAAAAATTTTTTTTATAAAGGATCTAAAGCTTAACCAAAACAAGTTTTGGCAAGCTTGGGAAACCATAAAGAAATGAAGTATTTGAGAATTTAAGATTTAAATGTTTAGAAGCTCCTAAAACCTACCATTTTAAAACCAGATATCTTTATGAATTCTAATTATAAAAGCATTACACCAAAAAGCAACTGTACCGCCTCAGGTTTGGTTTTGCTAAAGTTTGTAAGGTAGAGGGAACAGAGTTCTCTATTCGTACAAACATTTGCAACTGCAAAGTGGTATATCATCGAGCAAAAAGGAAATTAAAACCATACATGGTTTTGCAGCCCTTACATCTGCCTCCCACCATTTGCTGAAGCATACCTTTACTTTACAATGTGAAGAGCAATAGAGAATCAAGGCCCGCTCCATTTAAATCACTGGCTGATGTTGCACTATGTTAATTAAGGACAGAAGTCCAACATAAGTTTTATCTGTGCTCTGCAGGACTGGGACTTAAGAGATGAGGTACCAGATGGATCAACCAAATGATTAGACAGGCTTATTCAATGTGTGTCTGCTTTGGCAAATTATTACTTATACTACAAGAATCTAGGATTTTTAAATCTAAAAAAAAAATAAAATAAATGATCTTCATTATTGGATGCACCTTTCTGTATGGAATTTGTATTTTAAGAACACCAAAAGACAGTTGTTCTTCTAAATAACTTAGATTAAGACACCAAGCTTTGGACTTTTCCTTGCAAAAGGCAGAAGTTGCTCTGATCAAAAATTAGACAACTGAGACACCTTAGATCAGCTATGGCCAAGCTTCACCTTCTGGAACATGCAAAGCTTGGAAAGAAAGCTCAAGTGTAAGTCTTGTAGCGAGGTCTACAGCACATGGCTGGCTAGGCTGATGCAACGAGTAGAGTTAATCCAAATCACAGCGAGATGAGGAAGACATCTATGCCAGACAAGTCATCATCACTAACTCTGGCCCAAGAAACTTCTACCTTCTGATGCAAAAGAAGGATACATGGACAGTGAGTGCCATTCTCAGCCTGCAAACCCATCTCAGAGAGACATAACTGAGAATGCAGGTCTCAGCCACACAAAGATTTGGTGTGTACCACCTGAGGTTCAAAGGTACTTCTTGCATTCAAAGGCAATCCCGCAAATACACACTTCTAAGTTTACTCAACGGGAGCAAAGACCAATCAAACTGTACTGATAAGCCTCTTCAACATTGAGCATATGCTTAAGTGTTTGCAGGATTCGGTCATCTTAATTAAAAAGAGAATCTAGTAGGAGACTGGAATCTTTCAGTAACTATGGTAGATAGTTCAGTAGACTTAGAACAACAAAAATAATCAGCTTTAGAATGTAAAAACTAAGAAAAGTTCAAGGAAGACAAAATATGAAGCTTCATTAGAGGAAAAGTTTCAGAAAACCCTTCTATTTTTTTTACCCTTTATAAACACAGGCAGTCAAAAATGTGAAGCAGAAAATGCAGCCTAAAAGTAATAGCATTGGCGATTCTGTGCTGCCTGGAATGCTCTTCCATCACAAAGCCAGAAGAATTTCCTCTTAAAATTGTTAGCTTAGCTTATTTAAAACAAAACAGAAAAAACTCTAGTCAGCCCACATCCTAAGAGTTAATATTTTTTTTTTTAAAAAAACTCAACATTTGATGTGCAGGTTAAAAAAAAGTTATACAAGGGTGTTTTAGTTGCAATATTCAGACTGCTCTGTCTTCAGGTACATTTCAGTGCCAGGCAGAAGACTCTCGCTTTCTGACTGACACAGGCAAGGATACAATGCTTTCAGCAGATCAGGGCTGGCTGCTGGAAAGGGGTTCGCATCACATCACAACAGAAAGAGATCAGAGTTCAGAGATGTTGTGGAAGTTTATCAAATCACAGCTTGCCAGTTTTCTACCATAGCAAAGCTCTCAAGTTCATATGCCACAGTTGGAACATGCACACTCTGGTATCAGGTTTAAAACCTACATTCAACAACATAATTTTCTGTTTTAAAATAGACGTAAATATAGAGAGGATTTAGCTGAATCAGGAATTTAGTGTTTCTATATTCCTTTCTAAACATTTACACCTACGAATGTACATGTACATTAGGAATTCGTTTGAGGTGATCTGCTCAACAGACTTCTGTCTTCATTTGAGCTCTATTTTAATTGGTTAGCCTTTTGAATACAGAAAGAAGGAGAAATTTCTGAGAGTTTTGCGATATCAATATAATTAGGACTAGACATCATTCCAATGTGCTACTACTCTAAAAAAAACAGGTATATGACTTTGTCCCTCATGAAAGACATAGGATCCAGTTATACAAAGTTCTGTGATTTGTGCCTCACTGTCATTAGCAATGAAAAAAGCTGAATTAACTCTAATTCAGCCTTCTTTAGGACATGAGATCATTTCAGTCAGGGGCTTGTAAACAGAGCTGAAGGTTTTGAGGATGGAAAGTAAAATCCACAGTCATTCAATTAATTTATTTTTTTAAGTTACTAGTAATTGAACACAACTTTTTAAACAGGTTTAGATTTGGGTTTTGGGGTATTACACAACCCGAAAAGACATACCAAATAGCAGCTGTATACAAGAATACACATCGTATTTTTCCAGTTACTCATCCTGCAACTAAGAGCAAGCCAGTCACTGACCCTCATTCTCTAGCTACCACTTTTTGATTCCCTAGATCCTGCTCCTAGGAGTCTAGGAAACCCACACATTAGAGTAGCGCATTGTCAAAAACTCTGAAGTCCTTTCATAAAACATTAAAAGTACTCTTAACTTCTTCCAAACTTTCAGTGGCAGAAAATACATACCCCGTTGTACAGAGATAAAGCGGTGACTTTTGGTTTCGGTGTACTTATTCAGACTACTTTGACCTGTAGGTGACAGAACTTCTGGGAGATATTTTCTTACAGTAACAGTACTGGTTTTGCTAGGGTATTGTGAAATTAGAACAGCAATAACCTCCCCTGCCACAGCCCCACATGCACAGACATTGCAAAACCTTTAAACTTCACACGCCTGAGATCTAGGTACTTGAAAACAGTCCCAGTTTTACAGATGACAAATCAAAGCCACAAGAATTTCTCTTAAACCAAAGTGGTAGTAAATGAAAAAGAATGGACTACAATTCTTCATTTCCTGTCTGCAACCTGAGCATCATTACCCAGAAGCAAACAGTACACATTTTACCTCTCCAATATTTTATGATGTTCATGTACTGATCTCTATGTTCTCTGATTGCACAGTCCAGGGTCAGCTTACAAATGTTTTCCATACCGTTGTTGAGTTGTCCCATGCATCAATGGGAAACAATTAAGACATAGCTCCAAATACCCATCACTTTAGAAGTTAATAATCACTTCTCATTAAGCAATTGTCTTAGTTATCACAGCTGGAGTAAAAAAAAAGTGATGTAACTGAATCCATTATATCCTGTTCCAGAGGAAGTGCTCATAGGTCCAGTTCAGGGATAAAAATTAAGCTGCCCTATTTCATAAGATATTTTCAGGTAGGAATCAAGATTTAGATGGAACTAGGTGAGCCCCTCAGAATAACAGATGTCGGAAAACAGAACATTTAATACCACCAATATAGTCAAATCCTAGCAGTGGGAAAAAACGTCTCCAAAAGCTGATCCCAAGTTCTCCTGCTGCTACTTAACTGCTAGCAACATCAACTAGACCATTTTTCATGCACAACCAAATAGGATGAATGGCGCCAAAACTGTTTCAGTTAAGTATATTCCTAAGATACTGACTTTGTAAAACAGGTAGGTGGAAAAATTAAAAATGGCGTGTACTTCGGGTTTAGTTTTTTTTGTTTGTTTTGGTTTTGGTTTGGTTGTTTTTTTTTTTAAGTTAGATGGGATTTATGAGGAGCAGATTTTTACTACTGCATGTATGCTTCTAAAAGGGAACTGGAAACCAACATCCAAATGGTTCAAGTTATATGCCTACCGATGACCTCTAGGTATGAAGTATGGAAACCTGGCCCAAAGTATACTGAAATACGGATAGTTAAGACAATGAGAAGAAAGCATTGCACATAGACTCTACATTATGTCACATCGCATGAAAGAAATAATTAGTTCCTCTTGAAAATGTTTCTCAAAGGAAGACAAAAAGCTCCTAGCCACATCAGCCATTTTGAAATTTATACTTGGAACAAACAAGGAGTTGCAAATGATAATGTTCTTCATGATGGCTTATGCACAGGCATCTTCTTTAAGTACTTTCAGTCTTCTCCATCATTCAATTCTAATGCTTCAGAGAAGAAATGGATACCTCATGATTCAGATTCTTCATGAGAGTTTATTTTCTTCCTGTTTCTCTTCCCACCTGCACACACTGCACCTCATTGCACTAAAATATGCATTTTCTCAATCTGAAATTCTGTCTGCATGTCTCAGCCACTGAAAGAGTTCTCGTGAAGAGCTGCAGCACTACAACATTTCCAATAGCCACTAACCCAGAAGACAAATTCTGCAAACAGATTGCTATGCAAAAATTACATTATTACACAACAGCCTGAAATTTTAGCAACAAAATTCCTTTGTCACATACAAGAGTGTTCTAATATAGTCCAGTTCTGTCTCTTTGGATATTTGGAATAGAAATCCACACCGATGTTTTCAGAAGACTGTCGCACTTGCCCAGAATTCACTCTCATTTCCAACCGATTCAAACGTTTCATAAAGAATTCATATCTCTAAATCTTTTATACATTAATCTATTTTCTATTTGTCTTAGTTATGTACCTCACATCTTATGACTGGAAGAAAAAAAGGCAGAAAACCCACCCACATAAAAAAAGCCATTCTGAAAGGTATCTCTAATATTCAGGGTGCAGACACTCAAGAAGACAGAAGCCTTCGCACACTTCTTCCCAAAGCCCTGAAAAACTAAACTCCACAATACATTAAGATATGCCATTTACTTGGGACACTGGCTTTTCAGAAAAGATTATGGAAGAAGCATAGTGGCTTATTAAATAGAGCTGGGAAATTATATGGTACCTAGTAACAGCAACATCGGATCAGATCTCAGCATGTGATAAAACAGAAAGACAGTCTAATCATGTGTACACAGAGGGAAGGAATGCTACAAAAATAAAGAGCATGGACATACTATTTTGCACACACTTCAGGCCAAAATCTGTACCATTACTCTTCTTACCCACACTTAGAAGTGTTTTTTCAGCAAAATACCTGGGTTCTTTAACAGTGCTACTCAGAGTAAAGTACTTTTAACAACGGCCTTCAGGTAAGTAAGCAAAAGTTATGGCAAAAATAGATTTACCAGAGATATCCCTAACATATTCATTCATCATAACATATAGACATAACATCCATCACCATGGCTTTACTACACCACTGTAGAGAGAAGCAGTTGCAGAGACAGAAGACAGCAGGCAACCCTCCCAACTTACACTTTCTGAGATGACTGAGAGCATGTTCNCCACTGTAGAGAGAAGCAGTTGCAGAGACAGAAGACAGCAGGCAACCCTCCCAACTTACACTTTCTGAGAAGACTGAGAGCATGTTCAGGAATGGTGCTTTAGAACAGCCTTAACNGTGGCCTTGGGCAACCTGGTCTAGTGGGAGGTGTCCCTGCCTATGGCAGGGGGGTTGGAACTCGATGATCTTCAAGGTCCTTTCCAACCTAAACCATTCTATGATTCTATGATTCTATGAATGGTGCTTTAGAACAGCCTTAATTAAGATTAAAAGTAGTGTTTCCCTATAATTTAAGGAATAAACGGGACCTGCCACTGATATAAACGTCTTCCACTGAAGAGACATAACACTTCCTTACCCACCCACCCTCACCCTGTTCATTAACATAGTTACATCCATCAGCCAAATTAAAATAAAATTAAGGACAACTACACAGCAGGAAAAAAGGGTGAGAGAAAAAATACCCAAACAGTATATACTAACATACTTACAAAGAATGTTCAGATTACCAACCCACTTACTTTGAGGTTTTGTGATGTGCAAATTTATCATAGCAAACAGGTACGAGAATCTTGATTCACAGCAGCTTTTCTATGCAAGCTGAGGAAGCCAAATTGAAATGAAGCATGATAACTTAAAACAGTGAATTAGACAGAAAAAAAAAATAATGTTATAAGGATGCTTACTTCTTCTGCCCAGATAAACATGGCAGAAAAAATCCAGGCTCACCAAAGAATTTTCATTTTGCTTTGTAATAGTAATATAAAGTACTTGCACCATTGCAAATAAGTATTACACTTGAGTTTGTGAGTTTGCTCAAGTGAGATTAAAGACCCCAAAAGTATGCTTACCTGGTTAAAGTGAATATTTTTCTTAAGAGAAAAAAAAAGCTTTATCTTGCAACCCAAGATTTCTGTGACAAAGTCATTCTAATGTTTTAGTCCTTAATTGATTGATAAACATTCTGTCTTAACAGATCCTTCTTTAAAAAAAAGAAAAAAAGGGAGACCATATGAAATGACCGTACACTTTATTGAAAATTTACCACAGAATGCTAAGGAAAGAATACCAAAAAAAGTTACCACAAAATATGTAATAAAACCTGTTTTACTCTGCAGGGGAACAGTATGAAGCAGCAGCACACTGGTTAGTCTCTCCTGCTCTATTTTCCTACCCATTTTTAAACGAAGAATGTTAATTTGCAATCAATAACACGTGAAAAGAATGTTTTCCTATAGAAAATGACATGGGAGACAGCATTTCAAAATGGTAACCACCTTCCACTGCATCCAACGGGACAGCAGCCATTTTACCTGTAGCCCTTCTACTTCCAAGTGCAGCTCAAGGTCCCTGTGCTGCCCTCTGCATTTTGCACAGTTTGGGTCAAACTTCACAACAGCTCAGCTTTCCTTTGAAACACTGCCATGTTTGGTCTGTTTAAGAATGAAATCTGCTTGCCCTTAGGGCTTGATAGAGTTAAAGGGCAAAATCCTGGCTCCATTTAAAGTCAGTGGGCAGTTTGCCATTTAATTCAATTGGTCTAGTATTTCACAGTGACCTTAAGGGTATACCAAAAAGCTTGTACCCACGTATCCTGTCTTTGCTTGGAGGAATAGTGGAGGCATGTATCAGTTTTTAACAGTAACATCCAAGTGGCAACTAGGACGCTTTCGCTTTTACTTTGAAAGCTCACATGAAGCTCACAAGCATTCATTCAAAATTACGGGGCAGAACTGTAAACATTGGTTCTTCAACATAAAATGTATCTTCTGGTTGGTATTCAAAAATTCATTTTAAAATTCAGAAAGTAGAGAACAGGCATCTGAGAAAACATTTACTTCCACTTAGTCTAGATAATTTTAAAGAAAAGGATCAAGCAAATATTTTATTTCACAGCAAGAACACACACGGCTTTTAATATTAAACCAAATGTGACTGTACCAGTGCCATATGGCAAATGACTTCGGAGGCATTTGCAGACACAGCATAAGCAGGACATATTTTACACTGCCATCTCAGCATCCTAAACAAACTACAGTGGCATGGGGTTGGACGAGTATATCCATTTGTGTATCACCATGGGCAGGTGCAAATCTATAGAGAAGGTTTTACAACCGTAATTAGAGAACTAAGAGAACAGTTGATCAGAAATTCTAACTACTGTATGCAGAAAGTAACGTTTTTTAATCGATCAGCAGCTCAACAGTGTATGATCACTTGTAATCAAATGACACTATTACTTACCTCCTTATAAAACAAAATTCAAATGCTCCCTCATACAAACCATTCAAATTACTCTTAAGGACTGTGCAGTTAACCTGTGGAAAACCCCAAATATTTCCCTTCTTTTACTTCTCACACTTGATTAAAACAACACTAAACATCACTGATGGATACGGGGATGCTTGGATCTCTACTTTTTTCAGTTCCCTTACATAAACAGTAATCTGTTTCAAAGTTAAAAATACTCCTTTTCCTGTCAGCTAATGTATATGGGTACTTTTACATCCTTATTTAGAAGGTTGGCAAGAAACTCAGATGGTAACTGATTTTGCATAATGTCTCTCCCACTTTCAACATTCTGGCATAATATTAAAGACCAACTCGGTAAAGATGAGGGCAGAATAATTATGTTATACAGTGCTATCTCAGTTTTTTGCTAGAAATTAAATCAGTAATCATTGCTCGGAAGATTTTTTAATAATGTAAGCTTGTCCTCGCACCCAAAACTTCCAAAATAAGTAGTAATAAAGGCTGCAGATAGTCACTTTTATCTTAAGACAGACACTGCAGTACTTGTACAGTCATTAAAAAACATTCTCTGCCTATTTTCATCATGTAAAATGAAAATATATTTCACCACTCAAATTATGGAAGTGCAGCCTAGCAAAACCCGCTAGCCTGGAAGAGGGAGAAAGAAGAAGAATGTCAATTAACCCAATTACTGACAGAAAAGATATCAGGATGAGTACCTCTCAGGTCAGGTTCAAAAACACATCAGAAGCACCAGTGTTAAAAAAAAAAGAAAAGAAAAAAGCAAAAAGCTCGCGCTCCCTGTGCAGAGTAGCACTATTAAATTCAGATGCAGGGTTGTGTTTAGGTTGGACAGGCCCCAACAGTAGAACAAAGTCAGTCTGTCTTAGTACCATAACCAAATTCTACAAGTTAACAGCTTTTCATGAAAAGCTGCCATTTCAAAATGTCAATCAAACCTGAATATAAGTGGGAACTCCTGCAGAAATAACCAGCTGCAGGTTTGAAAAACATTTTTCACTGAAAGTGGAAATACAAAAGATGTTTGAATGAGATCTCTTTTCATTCCTGTAACAGTAGACGGTCATTTTCACAACATCAAGGACAAAAACACAAGACAAAATTGCAAATAACAGCTTGAAAGAACCATTTGCAGGGGTGATGAATGATTCAAGTTACAAATGACAGAATTATTGGCAAATGGAAACTCATTAATATGAAAAAGCTTCTCTTATAAGATTGCAGTTTGTCTCCACTTTTTCTTATTGCATCTGAATGATTAGGTTGTACGTATTAATTTCAATCCGTGTTTAATATTCGCTTTCTCACCTTGAGGCAACAGCTTGCACCAAGATCATCCAACTTGCAATAAAAGTAGTATATCTTCATGGGGTTTTAGGTGTTTATTAAAAAAAAGAACCAGTCTCAGTTAATCAAAACGCAGATTCTAACAGAAAAAAGTTAACATTTATAATCTACCCATGGAAAGAACTGAAGATTTCTAATTCAGTTCCCCACATCCCAATGTAAGTCACGTTTACTCAATATACCAAGGGGAAAATATTATTTATACAAGTGTACACTATAATGGAAAAGCAGCTTACCAATATCACTTTGGCCACATTCTCCTTTCGAAGAATATGGTAGGAACAAAGATATTTTTGTCTATTCTCTCAAAAATGCATACTGTCTCTGAAAATGAATTTGCTGTCCAAATACCAGCTTCATCAATTTCTTATTCAGCAACCAAACTGATGTAGCAGTGATTTACGTCACAAATCTCTACACTCAATGCTGTGAAACAGATTTAGCGAACAGGGAGGTTTACTGAAGAGTTACACCAGTTTTTAAAACACTCCCCCCGCCGCAACCCCAAAAGGTAGCACCTTGATATTTGAGCATCAACATTCATTAGGCAGTTTTCTTATTATAAACAAGTAATAAAAAAAAAGAATAAATTGCACAGTAGATGAACACCTCAGCATGTGTCAAAGTTTAGAGTATTAATGGAGACGTACTGCCTTGTTCATATTTACCTCCTTCCCAGCATGACTATCACTGACTATGACCATCATGCGAACAGGGTAACATTAACTCTTTTGAGTGACACCGCCTTTTTCTTAAGTTACACTTTTCACTGAAGTGAAAACACATTTATGAGTTACATAAAATTCACAAATTAGAAAGAGACAAAGCAGCAGTTATATTAAATATAATTGAACATATTGAAGACTTAAAAGTTTGAAAAGATATCAAAGTTGGAAAAGAACAGATATGATTCATCAGCAATGTTTGCTGAAAAGTAAGATGCTGCACAACATAAAACACAAACAATTCAACACTATACTGAGATATCACTCTCACTGTACCAAGATATCAGTTACATCATCCGATTTCACACTGTTGCGCTGTCCTCTATAGCATACGTTAATTTCTGATCTCCACAGTCTCAGTCTTCATACTATATCAAGCTGCATTTCTCCAGTTGCAGGCTGCAGCCCCCTAGCAAAGTTACCTGAGATTTTTTTCCTTACACTCAAACTTCACTTCAGTAGAATCACAGCAGAAGTTTATCAATAATGGTCCCAACAAGACGACAAACATATAGTGAGATTTTTCATCACTAGTTCTGGTTCTTATCACTTTGTATCACCAGCATTTGTTTTTAAGTAAGCTGGAGTATATACAGTCTACTCTGAGGTTTTGGGGATGAATAATTAGCTGTATGAAGAAATACTTGAAGTAAGATTAAGTTGACCATAAAATGTTGCTACCAAGCTATTTAAAAACCGAGACAGAAAAAAAAAAAAGGAAAGAAGGAAAGACAGAAACTGTGCCAAACCTAGAGCCTTAGCAAGCAGAGTGTTTTTTTTGAACTTTCTCAAAAGCATAAGGTTTCCTATTTACTTCAGGAAACAGCTTACAAGTCAAAACGTGCTGGAGGTTTTTTCATTTTGTTTTGTTTCGAGCTGCCAATTGTTAGTCCAGATTACTATTCATTTTACAGGAGTGTTAAGAATGCAAATGGTTAACAGTAGTATAAACTATATACTTGGTTTAAGTTTGAATGTCTAAAACTATTACACACTGCATTCATCTGCATTCCCTGTTTATGGGAATGAAATATGTAGTCATTTGAAGTCCACAATATGTATACTGTGTTTGTAATAACTGCAGATTTTACAAGCACATTATTCTTTCCATTAGGATTAAAACCTCACCGAATAGCAATTTGTGAAAGAATTCTAGCAGGGCCCTGAGCCCAGAACTCTGACCTCTGATGAGATGCTTGGCAGCAACAAACTCTAGGTCTAAGCAAAACATCTGGTTTGAGTTAGACTTCCTGAAAAAATAGCCCCTGTACTGGGGAAACTGGTATTCACTCAGCTTTGTCTATACACTTTGACTGACTTCAACACTGTTGAGGGGGGGAGAGGAAAAAAAAAAAAGCTTCTCCAGAATGCACGTCAATCACTGTAGACTTCTTGGTGGCCTCCAAAGAGCCAGGCACTTACATTAGGAGACACTGTACGCATTTGTTCATGCTTCTTGGGCTTTTTGCTATTGTACTTCAGAGCTCAATGTTTTTTTCAGAATTAGTGCCAACTCTGAATTATCTGATCCAAAACTACAGTCAAATTCAAAATATAAATTTTGCCCAAAGAAATAGTTTCTGCAGGGTTGTTTTTTTTTCTAAACAATAATTATTTTAACTTCATTTTTCTTGCAAATTTAGACAATCACTGTCATCATAAAATGAATGGGAATATTCCCAAAAGAAACACAAACTCCTATTGCCAAGAAATTTGTAAGAACGGCAACAGCTTTTGGTTGGCTCCCAAGATATTTTATACACAACACCGCTTTTTCATACATTACATCGATAACAGTCCCACAGAAGGGTAACTGACGAGAACGCTGATGCAGTGGGGCAGGGTATAAGCTCCTGCAAAAAAGGATAAGAAAAGGATAGACCTGGTGCTTGCTTCTCATTTTCCTGAGACGGAAGGTACATTGTATCACAGAGTAGATGAAAATGAAGAAACTAACAACTTTTGCAGGCTCGATAGGAGCCGCACTTTGTTAAAGCTGACAGCCCAGGTAAGGAAGACACGAACAGCCCGGTGGGGTCGGTAGGACGCAGCTTCAGTAACACGCGTGACTGTCAACGAGAAGTACGTGGCCAAACTCAGTTCGGCAGACCGACGTCTTCTTCGCAGGAGATTTTGTATTTTTAAATATCACAGAGAAGCTTTTTTAAAGTAATTACACCACAATAACGAAACAGCTAGTTATACCTCCTGAGACCTATTTCCAGATACACAGTGGCGTTGTGTCTTATGTAGAACCAGGAAACTCAAAATAATGGAATTTGAAAGTAACGGATACAGAATTTAACGGAGATCGCTGTCAACACATTCATCGATGTTGCATATACATGCATGTATGTATAAGAGATGTGTGATAATATTTATCTATACACAATTTTGCTGTGTACAGATAAAGTTACCTTTGCTGGCACTATTAGTAGGACCTAATTCTATTAGTAGAATATTTTTATGTACACTCTTTACTTGCTAAAATGTGTTGTGGTGAAAAAAGCATCTGAAAAAGTATTTTCTTCCATCTACTGCTCTATTTTACCCAAGTCTGCCATACCACTGTATATTGTCAATGCGCTCATAGTTTATTTTCTTCCCGTGATTGCTAATGCAATAATATTTTTATGCCTGATCTAGCAGTAACTTTACACTGGAATTAAATGTCAATTTCTACTTTCCACCCCCAAAATTCTAAATTAAACGCCACTGATACTGACCCCCTGCATTCAGGCAAAATGCAGCCACCAACCCACAAAGGGACATTTATAAAATAAGCCTCGCTTGTTTGAACTCCAACACTGCCGTCACTGGAGTTTCACCCGGGAGACTTAAATAAATAAAAATAAACCAAAGTAATAAACACCATGTTTTATGGAGCTGCACAGAAAAAAAAAAAANAAAAAAAAAAAAGAGGTCCTCCTGGCAAACTTGAAAGATTAGACTTAAAAGCTGCCTCTCTCATTCCGGAAGACTTCTGGCCCACACTACTCAATGCCATCTCTGAAGGACAGTCAGCTGTGGGCAGCAGGGCCACCCACGCAAGAGCCTGCGCTGCCCTTCGGCGCTGCAACGAGCTGCCCTTCTGTACACGACAATATAGGAAACAAAACAATCTTCCAAATTAAGTCAACTTAGGAATTTCTGAGTGCAACAGGAATAATGAATCACCTAGTACGCGTCTCAAGCAGCGTAAGGCATGTTGGAAAAAAATTGCCTCTAGCCCAAGGCTTTGTATAGTTATGTTCTCCGAGGAGCTAAGTTTTTCTACTACTGATGGCATTCCAGTGGCCATGTTACCTAAACGTCCGATGTGAAACAATTTTTTTTTTCTTTCTTTAAGAAATAACTCACCATCTGTCCATAGGCTTTAGGTTTTTGGAAGACTGAATATAATTTTAGAATCATCATCGTCAGCTGGTTGACAGCAATAAAGACAACATTCACTTTAAATAACCCTGAATTATGTACAGTTGAGTAAATTGGAATTTGTTTTGCTTTAAGGTCTTCCAAAGTTGAGGCCAACATGCTGAACAAAAATATTAAACTATCTATAACCCTGTGTCAACATATGATGCTACTGGGAATGGTAAGTGAATTAATTTTCCAAGGAAAATTAATTACTTATGACTTACAGTTGTAAAAGCAAACAACGTAACTCTGGATTAGGGCACATTTAATTTCTGTTTGGAGTAGCGATTAAATTAATTTCATATAATTCATGGTATGTAATGGAAAGCAGAACAAAGATGAAATCTTAGACAATGACTGACACAGAAAAAAGTGTATATTTATGTTCCTGATCCAAAAATAAAGGTCACAGATATTAATCACTGTCTAGTGAAACATAATTTTAGTTTCTAAAATGATTTTTTCAAAACGGTTTGTTAGAAAAAGTGTTATTAGCAAGATAAAAATCTAAAAAGCAACAAATTACAAAACATCAGAGAAATCTTGCATGTTATACTGTTTCTTAGTGAAAAGAGACTACAATTTTCGGTGATACCTATTGAATGACATAACTGTCACAGGATTATTATGAGGAATAGCAACACTAAATTCATCCTACGTTAATTTAAGTTCATCTTACTTTAAGGAAGAGAGGAAAAATTTGATCATGGATCCAATATTTAACCAAATACATACACTAACACCACACCACAACATAAACATAAAATGTAGATTTTTGTCAGTTACTTACATTTTTATAAGTAAACCGTTACTGAGAAAAATAAATCCATAGTTCCAGTGAACCTATGAAAGAGTTTTTGCAGCATTCCATAATCTGTTATTTGTTCAAACTCAGTAAGAGTAATTATTTTTTGTATATCAGTGCAAAACATACCACTTCCTTATTTTACATAAGATCTTCCACTAGAACCACACATATTAACAAACCATTTATGGGTTTAAAATATCATTTGAATTTTAATTGCTACTTATGGTCTCCTACTGAAGGTGAATACGAATTTATTGCTGATTCCAGATTTTTGGATATCAGGGCAACAGTTGCTGTGCTATGAACTCACATGGAATCACTCAAAAGTACAATAATATTAGTATTTTTCCTTATGAGTCAAATGAATATACTGTTAATTCATGAAACCAAAACAACAGATGCAACAGCTGACCGCTGCACAGCGAGCAGTGACTATGGAATTCCACCAACAAATAATATTTACATTCATGATGTTTAAATTGACCCCCCACGCACATTCAAAGCAAGTGATTCACATCCCCACTGCCACTTTTACCTGACTTTGGACACTAAAGAGATGCTTTTACTATGGTCATAGTTTAATCAATTGTATCATTATAATATTTACATTAAAATCTGACTAGAGTTCATAACATAGCATCTTACAGATTAATGTACTTCACATAAAAGATGAATGTTTGAGCCTGAAATGCAAGTTCTATGAACACATATATCACATCATGGACACAGGTAACGCCAAGCGTAATCTGCAGCTCTCTGGCTGTTTTTTTACTGTAGTATTATTTAAGAATGTTTCAAAAATGTAAAGAACTTAAGTTATGAAAATTTAAATGAAACCTAGATGAAAGGAGCTGAACAATTTTTCATTGCCAAAATGGTGTATTTTCACTTAAGGTTATTAAACACTTGAAATGTAAACAGGAAACCCAACAGCATCTCACACATTTCGGAAGCTGCTCAATCAAAATACTTTTGGAAAGATAGATTTTATCATCCTCTTTTCTGTTTCAGCTTTTAGTCAACCAAGTGTTTCCAAACCGATGCGCAGAGATGCCGTACCAAGCTGATTTGCAGGATCCCAGCCTCGCAACTCCCATTTTTTCCCTCTTGCCACTTGGCTCCCACGTCAGAACGGTCTCTCAAAAGAGTTTAAATCTGCCTGGCTGGATCGTAACTCAGCTCGCCTGTGTTTGAACTAGCTCTGCCCAAGTATGCTTACGGAAAGGAGGAAAAAAAAAAAAATCAAACTCAAATATTAAATAGGCTTGCATAGAGGGTACCCTATACCCGGGCAATTCGGCTCAGGAGTTCCTATCTGCCACTTTTGTGGTAGTCTGGGAGCAAACAACCTTTACACCTATTTTTCACGAACAGTTATGCTTACAATTTTAATCCAATTAGAGGTCAAATTATAAGAGAGAGTTTGCACCAAGCCTGCTGTCATACAGTGACAAAAAGCTTCCTAACAAAATCAGAAACAAACTGACAAGAGAGGCCAAATCTGTCCAGCAGCTGGTTCCTATCCACACCCTTAGATTACCCCTCCTCGGTATACCAACGCTTCTCGTGAAACTTCCCTACTTTTGCTAAAACCTCCGCAGCCCTATATACCCCCACATATGCAGATACAAACTCACTAATAATAAACAGCAGCGATGCAAAGGGGGGAGGGAGGGATTATTAGCAGTAACATCTAAAATTTACCTGCAGTTCAGGTTGCTTACAAAGGCACCTCTCTGACAAGTTTTCAAACGCTGTCTACAGCGCATTTTTGGTGACAGCAGCGAACAGAGAGGCAGTCCCTGGGCAGCTCGGTGAGTGACATGTGCAGATGCGGTGATACCGCTGGGCTCTCGCACTCTTTGCAAATAGTCATGCACACATTTTCCTTCATTTCCTTAAAGGGGCAGCATCGCACCTCAGCGCGCTGGCGCATTTTCTTGGAGATGCCGGTAAATATACGCAGCCTACTAGCTAAATAACACAACTGCCATCATCTTTCTATACCCCTTTGCTTTGCTACAACCGGCCGCAATAGAGCAGTGAAAGTTTACTGTGCTTTGCTGATGGGGCAGTCGGTTTCTCTTTGCCAGCCAGAGAACAGGTACGCCAAACCAGAGAGGCTCTGCCAAGTTACGGGGTATATAAACCATCCCTGGCAGGCAGCGAAACTGCTGCTGAAGATTCAGTTACACAAACTCGCCAGAGGTGTAACTTATTTGGAAAGGAATCTTGAGTTTTGCACACCTACTTCAGTGGGGTGGGGAAGCATCCAGAAAACCATTATGGGGCGATTACCTTTTCCTGACAAAGCTGTCCGCAAAGATTTTGTTTCCCATGGATGTCAGACAGCTTGGTTCACAGGGCTTTACTTTTGAAAATGAAAAGCACATCATTTACCCTAAAAATGGCGTTGGGCAAAACCACATATGATTTTTGCTCGGTTTCCTCACAGAGCCAATGCTTTACCACGACTACATGACAATTACAGATTCCATAAGTTGCTGGGTGTTAGAAATCCTGCAATAAGCACAAATGTATTCACCAGCCTACCTATCTACTTTATTTTGTTCTAACACACCTTTTCCCTACTGACAAGACCCCCTCCTCCCCCCCGCTTTTTTTTTTTGCCTGCCTTTAACAATATTTTACAGGTAAAGCCACCCCACCCCTCAAAAAGGTTTTGTCCACCTTAAAAGTTTTGAGTACTCCTCTCCCTTTTCCACAAATTTCAAAGCGAGCGATTCCTTACAGTACACTGCAAAAAATTTCTGCGACAATAGTCTCTTTGCAGGAGCCTACAGGTTCACAGGAGAGGTTTAAGTTTCCTTTATTGAGGAGCAGAGCTAAGAGCACTGTGAAATACTATCCCACACACCCCTGTCCTTCAAGTCCCAGGGAGTTCATTCAGGGAGGAATACAGAAGCAGCCCAGAATGTGTCCTGTTACTATCATTTTTTAAATTTTTTTTTTTATTTACAATAGTGGCAACATATCCTTTAGTTTGTGTTGTTTAGGAATTTCTTTAATAAGAGAATAGCCAGGTTTCTCTCATGATACGCCACAGTTTCAGCCAGACTCCAGTCCACCAGCATACTTTATATTACAATTTTTCTTTTCAACTTAAGGTACACTTGTAATTAACCCATTGCCATATACTTCCAAAAAGGAGTGATATACATTCAGTAATAAGTGGTCGGATTACTGAGAGATATGCAAACACGAGTACTGGTATCATTTGATATTTAAGTGTTTAAGCAAAGGTTCTCTTTACGCAACCATTTCAATTAAAGTACGGAAAACTGTAAGCAAGCTCACAAAACTGCAATTATATCATAGGAGATTCATTCTATGCCTAACTGTATGTATAAATTCAGTGTGGTAATACAGAAGGAATGCTGAAGCATTTTGTAGACAGGCTGTTCACTGGGTGTTGAAACCCGCAACCTACAATTCCGACCAGCAAACAACATTCCTGCTGAACTGAATTGCCATGGGAGACACACGAATCACACTATATAAAGCACTGGTCACCTAATAAGACATCCCATTTTCTTAATCAGAAAAACTTAAGTCGCAAACCCACACAAATTTGTTTTAATAAGCTTAATAAAGCAAGCGCAAGTTTGAGGTTGTTCTGACAATCACACCTCAGAGATTTAAAAAAGACACTCTTGCACATCGTATGTCATCATATTCTCACATCATACGTGAGTGATTCTCCCGTGCTATCCAAGTAACACACCTAACTACTCATATACCCTATGGGTCAATTAACAACAACAACAAAAAAAAAAGTAGTGAAATAAAGTTCTTAAATACTCAGTGAAAAACACACATTTCTGAGTGAAAAATCAGCCAGCTCCAGTACTTTGCTCCATGTTATCAAATAAAAACATGTGAAGGATATATGACCAAAATCAGATACCAAGAAGGTTATGGAGTCTCTTATATTTCACCATTAAAAACTGTGTATCTATTTGAAGGAAAAAGGAAGACAAAGATTTTCTTAAACCACACGCTGATTCTTTGCGACAGCCAATGTTCAGGTTATGACAACTCTTGTTCGCAATCACTAAGTAGTTCACAGCTTTAGTGTTGTCAGCAGCTTCCTATCTAAACACTGATTTTCAAGTTTCCGCTATTAGAAAAACAATACAACATCTAGTTTCCCCAAAATATTGGTTTAGATAGTAAAGAAATTTATCTAAAGTTTGTTAAGCCTCAGAATGGCTTCACAAATAAAGCTACCATGTTATCTTTGCCGGGGCTTTGTAAGAACAAGCTGACAGGCACCTGCAGTGCAAGGGATAAGCCACTTTTCCTGCAGGAAAGACAACAAATAGAAATAACGCATAGGTTTGTTCAGCCCGCAGTTGTACCAGGCCGACCCAACTGTATCTGATCTTACTCTTGTACTTAGAAATACCCTTGAGGTGCCTTTGATCCCCATATTTCTAAAATGTTGGTATTTGGAGCCCAAATAGCTCCAAATTCAGTAACTATTAAGCATTAAATATACAGTCAGTTTGCCACAAGTAAATAATTTGCATGATGGGCATTAGAAGAGTAACAAAATTTTAAATAATATTACTGTCAAAAATGAGGTTAACACCACGCCTTTCTAATTCCCATCCTGTCACACAGGCACCCACTGGAGGTCGAGAAAGACTTTGACAACAGTGATGCCACGCACAAGTTTTGAGGGATGAAGGGTAAGATTAGTGAATGCAACAAACTACAAGGGCTACATGCAGTTTCAGCCACGTGCAGGAGAGACCAGTAACATCCCTCCACCGCTGCCCACCAGCTGTCCATCATCGGCATGAGTATGGTTTGGCACTTTGGAAGGGAAGGAAGGACCCACAGAGGGATGGCCTGTGAGAGCAGAGAGCATTCTTCACGGCATTCTAGGAGAAAGGAAAGAAACCTCTCTCCTTTCCAATGGGAACCAAGGTATGACTTCAGTGAGATGTCCTGCTATTAACTAGCTGGCTGTAGATTTTAAACTGGTTTATATCCACTTGTAACTTATGACAGAACTGTTGCTATTAAGGAGGAAGTGTATCTGATTAAAAGTGCTCCCTAAAGTTTCATTGTCATTTAATAAAACATACTTGCCTTTTCTGGGGGGGAAACCCAAGCCTAAAAGGCACACCAAATTGCAACTTGAATAACAAAATGTCCGACAGGTAATAATCAAATGCAAAACTGAAGTACTTCAATAATGAGAGGAACACGGGGAGGGAAAAAAGAACAAGAGGGACAGAAAAGGCATTTCCAAATTTAATTATTATTAGGCATTCTGATTAGGCTTTATGAAACTCTGCTTTGATCAGGACCTTCCAGCATTATATAGGAAATAAACCAAGAATTAGCTCAATCATTTTTCTTCCCTGAAGGAATTGCTACTGAAGAGTATTGTTTACAAATTTTATTTATTTGACAAAATGTTTCAGCTACATCTGGAATCAAGTATCCTCCCACTTCAGAGGTTACAAAACTACATATATTATCTCTTACATCCTTTTGGGATGTTAATTTTCCAAATGTGTTGAACAGTGAAGATGTAACCATGTACAAAAATATATCATGAAGAGATTTTTGTGCTCCAAAAATTATAAACACCAAATTGGATGTTGTTTTTTCAAGATCAGACATGGTGTACATTTTTTAATATTACACATGACTTGTCAAAACTTCTGATCCCTCAACACACACCACATATTTTTCTTAAGCTACAGGTGAGTTTGAGCTCCACCTAGCTCTTTCCCTAGAGGCTACTGTTTTGTTAGCATCCAGGGATTTTGCAAATTAAATGAACAGCCTAAGACCAACCAAACTTAACATAGTCCCTTTGCATTATTTCTCCATTCTCTGTCCTTATAATACGGATTCAGGTTTTGACTTTTTAAAAGTTTATTAATTCAGTTCCCCCTTTACTTGAGGCTATTTGTCTTTGATGGGGACCGGTGAGCAGAAAGTTTATGCTAGTGCTGTTTTATTCTCCTATGAAAAGTTTGGTTTCTATTTGAGAGGAAGGATTTTTTTTTCTTCTTTAGGCATATTTTTTACTTTTTTTATTCGTTTTCTTTGTTCTGGAATTCAATTCCCTAACCGCAATCTTTGCGAAGCAGCTTTGTTCTCAGCTCTTATCTACATCTTCCAAGACCATTACAACTGCAGCGGTAATTCATCAGCCAGAATTCAGTTTGCAGCACAATAAAGTCTTGAGTCGCTAACTGCTTCTTCCCATATAGGAATTCAGCTTTGAACCGGCATGGGGAGGTGGCAAGGCAAACATATTTTGTATCAGGCAGAGTCTGGGCATCATCTTCATGTTCAACTACAGAAGAAATCATAGTAATATGGCCTGAAGGTGATAAATTAATTTTGGCTAGGTTCCTGTCTGGGAGGAAAGAACAATTTTCCTAATGAGATAAAGATGAAAGACGACAAGGACCTTTAGGCAACTGGAATTTTGGTCTGAGAGAGGCCCTAATAAATCAGGTTGTGCTTCTCTTTGTTTAAGGAAATACCTGTTAGATTTGGGGCCTGTTTATTTTTCTCTGACAAACCTGATTTTCTTGGTAGTGCATAAACTTGGAATTATAACTTGAAATGAGAATGTCAAGAACAAATTTCAAATTTTTTTGTCATCTGAAATAAGTAAACACACAATCCCAACTGATGGGACTCAACCTCCAGAGATCTGCTACCCAAAAACTTTTATTTCCATACCCAAATTATCCGTATCCAAATGACCAGATTTGCTTCAAACACTTGCACTAGAAAAACTAGAAAACACCAATATTCTCACAAACATGCACCTGAAGTACAAAGTGACCAGGTGGGAGGAATTCAAAATCCCATGGATCAGCGACTACAGCAGACGCAGCCCCTTTGCATGGTGCTCTGGAAGAGGGGGTGCACACACTCCACAGGCTTTGAGAAAGCTCGTATTGTGCGCAGCAGATTTAACACAGGACCACTTCACTTTCATAGAATCACAGAATGGTTTAAGTTTGAAGGGACCTTAAAGATCACCTAGTTCCAACCCCCCTGCCATGGGCAGGGACATCTTCCACTAGACCAGGTTCCTCAAAGCCCCATCCAGCCTGGCCTTGAACACCTCCAGGGATGGAGCTTCCACAACTTCTCTGGGCAACCTTGTTCCAGTACCTCACCACCCTTAGAGTGAAAAATTTCTTCTTGATATCTAATCTAAATCTCCACTCTTCCAGTTTGAAGCCATTACCCCTTGTCCTATCACTACATGCCCTTGTAAAAAGTCCCTCTCCAGCTTTCTTGTAGGCCCCCTTCAGATACTGGAAGGCTGCTATACGGCCTCCCTGGAAACTTCTCTTCTCTATGCTGAACAACCCCAACTCCCTCAGCCTGTCTTCAGAGGAGAGTGGTTCCAGCCCTCTGATCATCTTCATGGCCCTCCTCTGGACCCGCTCCAACAGGTCCATGTCCTTCTTATGTTGAGGGCCCCAGAGCTGGACACAGTACTCCAAGAGTGGCCTCACAAGAGCGGAGTAGAGGGGGAGAATCACCTCCCTTGACCTACTGGCCACACTTCTTCTGATGTAGCCAATGATGCAGTTGGCTTTCTGGGCTGTGAGCGCACATTGCTGGCTCATGTTGAGCTTCTCATCCACCAACACACACCCAAATCCTCCTCCTCAGTGCTGCTCTCAAACCATTCTCCACCTAGCTTGTATTTGTGTATGGAATTGCCCCAGTCCAGGTGCAGGACCTTGTACTTGGCCTTGTTGAACTTCATGAGGTTCGCACAGGCCCACCTCTCAATCCTGTCAAGGTCCCTCTGGATGGCATCCCTTCCCTCCAGCATGTCAACCACACCACACAGCTTGGTGTCATCGACAAACTTGCTGAAGGTGCACTCAATCCCAACATCCATGTCACCAGCAAAGATGTTAAATAGTACCAGTACCAGTCCCAGTACTGACCTGTGAGGAACACCGCTTGTCACTGATCGCCACTTGGACATCGAGCCGTAGACCGCAACTCTTTGAGTGTGACTGTCCAGCCAGTTCCTCATCCACCAAATGGTCCATTGGTGAAATCCACGTCTCTCCAATTTAGAGACAAGGATGCTGTGCAGGACAGTGTCAAACGCTTTGCACAATTCCAGGCAGATGTTTTCAGTTGCTCTTCCCTTATCCACCAATGCTGTAACACCATCATAGAAGGCCACTAAACTTGACAGGTACAATTCGCCCTTCATGAAGCCACGCTGGCTGTCACCGATCACCTCCTTATTTTCCATGTGCCTTAGCAGAGTTTCCAGGAGGATCTGCTCCATGATCTTGCCAGGCACAGAGGTGAGACTGACCAGCCTGTAGTTCCCCAGGTCTTCCTCTTTTCCCTTTTTAAAAATGGGGGTTATGTTTCCCCTTTTGTAGTCAACAGGAACTTCACTGGACTGCCACAACGTCTCAGATACGATGGATAGTGGTTTGGCAACTTCATCCACCATTTCCCTCAGGACCTGCGGATGAATCTCATCAGGTCCCATGGACTTGTGCATCTTCATGTTCCTCAGCTGGTCTCGAACCTGGTCTTCTCCTACAGTGGGCTGTTCCTCATTCTCCCAGTTGCTGCCTTTGCCTTCTGCGACTTGGGCGGTGTGGCTAGGAGCCCTTACCAGTGAAGACTGAGTCAAATCTTTCCTGTAGCAATACTGTCATTGCTGATAGCAGCAGCAGCTTCTGCGCAAGGTCACTCAACTAAACATACAATGTTCCTGTGCCACTGTCCCGTTACAAAAGCTACAGCCTTTGCCAGGCAGGTTCTGATTCACCAGTCTCTCACTTCAACCTCTGAGAAAAAACTCCCAGAAAAGACAGAGAAGTTAATGTCTCTGCTGTTGCCTTTCAAGTAGAATAGCTTGGGACCTCTGGCTATCTTAAACTGATAGAGGCCATGTCCCATGTCAATCAAAACTCAGGCTGCTGTGAAAGCAGTAGCCCCAGCTGGACTTCTCCCCCAAGCTATGCATTGCTGCTCCTCCCTTATGCCAACCCAGGACATCCCGTAGCCATTACCAGCACCGAAAAAGGATCAGGGCATTTGGGCAGGAGGAGCAGAAAAGGCAGGACTGCTCCTTCAGGGAGCTCGCACTTTGATCAATACTCAGTGAGCACGCAACCATCTCCCAAGAAGCCACCATCCTGCTTGTGCTGTACGGCTTCCACAGCCATCGGCAGCAGCACACAGCCTCGGCCTACCTCTGCCTAAAGAGGCAGAAGCTGAGCGATGGACTAATCGCTGTCTGTCCTTCAGGACAAGAATGCCAAAACCTGGATTTGTCCAACTCCTAAATATCAATTTCAAAGTGTTTAAGAAAGGAGAGGTCATACCTAAATGCTAGGTTTATAGTTTCACTGGGCTAAGAAAGTAACTTTCTCTGTGAAAAGCTTGTTCGTTTTTGATCTTGACAGCACATTGCGTATTTCAACCCAGAAATTAATAAAAAGCTAAAGCTAGCAACCAGGTTATAATTAAAGTATAATAAAACTTTTCAAATTGACTTGGATAATACAAAATTCTCTGATATACTCTTTATCTGAGGGATTATATCGGCTATTTCTCTGGGACTCCTTGTATGACGCACCAGCTTTCCCCATGCCTGCCCTCTGAGATGGCAGCAAGTGACTGTTCTCTCTGAAGGAAGACCACTCGTAACAGCTTAATTCCTCTTATCCTCCATTCCCTGCCACAAGAGAGCTCTCACACCCAAAGGGTGGCAAAGCTTTGGACTTTGCTTTCAAAAGTGCAAATTTGCTTTCAATGGTGTCACATAAAGCTCTAGTACCTCAGAAATTTCTATATCTTTGAACAAGCACCTTATAGCTTCTGTGGTGATCATTAAGAATTCTGACACGAGGTCTATCTAGCTCAGAGGATTTATCCAAACCACAATGAGACTTAAAAGTGCAGGTAGCTGGTAAAGAACAATTTGTGAGGTCTACCTTTACTAGGCTTTTAGGAATTATGTCTCTGAAACTTTTCATATAACCAATTTGGAGACGAACAAATAATGCAGTCAGATGTTTAATTGTAAAAGTGGATCTAGTGGATCAAGAAGCTTCCCTGAAAGGGCCAGGAACATGGTACTTGCCCTGCTCTGTTTCAGTGCAAAGTAAACGACGCCAGCTTCAGTCACTGAGGCAGTAGTGAACTGCTGCAATATGTCCATTGCAACATTCGGCTGATAATATCACGCTCCCAAAGCCGTACAACCACGACCAACTCCGTGCCTTTTTGCTTTAGATGTATGCTTGTAGAATGTGCACGTAGGCCATAGTAGATAGTGTGCATCTAAATGAATACTTTCTAGACACAGTGATGCAAGTTCCTAATACTTGCAAATTCACGGTATACTTCAAATAGTAAGATATTCCATTTTGGAATTGATTTTTTAAAAAAAATTATTTAAAAAAAAGCAACCAACTTCTCAAAGTGCTGACATAGCACTTCAAGGTGGGGTTTTTTTGTTAGATACTTTTTTCCTTATACCAAGGACCAACAAAAATCTGTACCACTTTTCATGATCGTTATTGCTGCTACTGCTATAAATAAAAGCAGTGGGTCTCCACAAGTAAGGAAGCCAACTATGCTTCAGATTGAAGCTCCTCTTTTTGCCAGATGACCACCCCCTGATTTATAGCTGTCATCATTAAAGCACATTTTTACTGATACATATGTTAAATTACATTGAAGGACTGAAATACTGTTGATTTCTTTTCCTCAGAAACTATGGTATAGTTCATACTGAAAGATTAATTATATAAGTTAGTTTTACTGATAAGTTTGGCAGTTCGCAAGCAACCTGAGTACATTTTACAGTCTGTGGCAGTACAAGTAGGGTTTGCAAAAGCAGTACTGAGATCTTAACCAACTAAAATGTTGACCTCAGTTCTTTAAAACAAAACAGGGTATACGCTTTGAAATTTTTCATAGTACCTTTCTTTGTCACACCACCTTTAGCAGTGGCAGTAAAGGATTCTAAACTGCTAATTGCATTCTATCCCATTAACTCTCACGTGCTAACCGGAAAGCACAGATCCAGACAGCTCTGTGCTTTCTGTTCTGACTTCTGTTCCAACCTTCCAAATTTACTCACATTCTATAGTTTCAAAAATCTAGAGAAAAGCATGTGCTGAATTTTCTATTTATTTTTTTTACTTCTCTTATTTGGTGGGACTTAAGCACATGCATAAATGCTTTCCTGAATGGATGCCAATATGCTATAAAATGACAATAACTTATGTACCACTTCTCAATACTGTTCACTTTGTAAAGACACTTTGAAGGTAAAAGTTACTTCTCAGAAATAACCTACATGTATAAAAATAAGAATTGTCAAACATTTTCCAATTCAGCTTTAATAAATGAAAAACTTTAAAACAAATGCTTTTATTACAAACTTCTAAGAAGGAATGCATGTAATAGTACAAATTAATGGCTTCTAAATGGAGGATCAATATCTCATTGTATTTTACACAAAGAGCTAAAACCCTATTGCTGTAACAATGCAAAAAAAAAAAAAGAGAAGGCTTTACAGATCAGGTTACCTGTCCGATTTGATGTTTTTAATAGACTATAAATCTGGCTACAGCCATTTCAGAGTCTCAATCACAATCGTTAAAAGTAGAGATTAAAAAAGCGGCTGTCTATGACTTCTAAGTATTTACTACCATTCTATCAACTCTACAAATGTCTTTTAAAGGAGACGTAACTACTTGACAATTATAAAGCAGCATTTTGGTGTTGCTCTATATCATGATAGATTACTTAGATTAAACGATACATATTATCTTACCTGATACATTCCAACTCCTATGTGTTTGGGCTCAATTTTCACTAGCTCAGCTAATGGGTCTTGGACGCGTCTAGCTATGGAAACTGAAAAATAGAATTAGAAAACAACTATGGGTTTTACTTGAAAATCAGAATCATGTAATTGCTTTTGCTTTTTCTTTTTTTTTTTTAATCTTCTACATAGTTAATTTCTTTTTCTACCTGGAAATAACCAATAACATAGCAGAATCCTTTTTTACTATTAGACACAGAACATGAAATGCACATTAATCAAACCTTTTAGTTGATTAATTCAAGTAAAGACCAAAGGAGATTTCAAATTGTAATCATGACATTAAAAAAAGTTTTTTCAGGCCATAGAGTTAACCAATAGAACTGCATACACTAAATTTTCCCCCTGTATCCATACTAAAATGCACATATAACACTTAAAATTAAACTCTGAAATAGCCTTTAACCTTAAATCACAGATATGTAGAAACAAATGAACATTTAAAAAAAAAAGGAATACCTGTTCACAGACTTATTTATCTAATATAGTATTTCTTAAGGTATATATTATATACTTATAAATATATAAAATTAAATGTTCACTTTGAAAATGGTTCTTGGACTTTACTAATCTAAACTGTATACCAAAACACATCAATTTGCAATCTGTCATCGTTATAACCATGTTTAGAAAAAAAAAAAGCAATTTCCAACATTACCGGTCCTATTAAGAGCACATTGGAAGAACCTTTGGTCTTCTAAATCTAAACGTTGAACCAAGACTGCATTTTTGAAGCCTGTATTTATTGATAAATTCTTTACTTAAATCTCAGAACAAATACTTATTTGCAAAATATCAATTTGTAAATTCTCAACCTTGGTCTAGTTGTGCAGATATTGAGTTTCATTCAGTATTTGCAGCTGTGCTCCCTCCCATATATACTGAACTAGAAGAGTTCCACTCTACCAGTATTACATTTATAAACTTTATCTCCTGACTAAAGTAAGGACAGGCTGGCTGGTTTAGCAGCTCTTAGAACACGCATGCTACCTAGGGAAACAAACACTGCTGAAGAACAGGAGCGTCTGGAAAGACTACAAAGGTCTTTTCAGAAATGGGCCAAAGGTCTTTAAAAAAAAGCCAAAAAAAACCCACAACACCCAAACCAAACCCAAAAAACCCTCAAAACTCCCCTGATGAAGAAGGGTCAGCTACAGCAGGTTGCCCAGGATCACGTCCTGTTGGGTTTTGAATATCTCCATGGATGGAGACTCCACAACCTGTCTGGGCAATCCGTTCCAGAGTTTGACCACCTGACAGTAAATAAGTGTTTTCCTGTGTTCAGATGGAGTTTCTGGTGTTTCAGTTTGTGCTCATTTCCTCTTATCCCGACAGTGGGCACTACTGAGAACAGTCTGGCTCTCTCTTCATTCTTCCCCATCAGGTATTTATACACATTCATAAGATCCCCCCAAGCCTTCTCTTCTCCAGACTGAACAGTCCCAGTTCTCTTGGTTTCTCCATGTATGAGAGGCATTCCGGTCTGTTAATCATCTGTGCAGCCCTAATTTAAACAACAACCACCACAACTGCGGGGTGTTAAAGACTTCATAGCATTACGGAAAAGGACTTGGCAAAACATTGATACTTGAAGCCAAACCAGTAGATAGATCTAGCATTTATTAGTTATGTAGGCTTCTCAGACCACAAATGCAAAGTTTATCGATTAAATACAGCATTAGAGACTTCACTTTTAAAGTTCTGCACTGCTAAATGCCCTGTTAACATGAAGTTCACTGCTCGGTCACGAAGGACTTTTCATATCCTTTATTATCCATTTTAGCATATGCTGACAAGGGCAGTTTGCTAGCTAGGCTCAGACAGCTCTGTGCTGGTGACATCCGATACGCACGTCCTGCCTCTCTGATAGAGAAATTCTGGATTCAAAGGCCATCACATATGCCTTCTTGTCNAAAAAAAAAAAAAAAAAAAAAAGGTTAAGCAGTGTAAGTACACCAGTTATTGCTTACACAAGTACAGCTTACTACAGAAATGCTTGTATATAACAATCATTCATATTAATTACTTTGAAAAAACTAGTGGTACGTATCACGAGTCACCTAACAAACAAAAGGGGAACAAAACACCAATGAAAGTATTGGTCCAAACCAGGAAACATTTCAAATTATGTGTTTCTTCTGAATGCATTTATGTCTATGTATAGGTACTATACTTGTCTTTCAGCAAGCTTTCTTAAACTCAACTTGTTTAATAGCTATAAGATGTTTCAGAGAATTTTCTTTTATTTCCACCTAATGGCAAAACATATTTCAAAAGTTACATTTTAGATAAGCTGAGAGCAAATATCTCTCACTGTCCACACCTCCTTTCATTACATCTTTTAAAAATAGACAACTACGTGGATAGGTTGATACAGGAATTTTCCAAGCATAACCTTCTCACGGGAACCTTCAATTAAGAAGTAAAATTTAGACTCTCCTTGTCATAATAGCCAGGTTGACAATGCTGTCATATCCCTAGGAGGCTTCCAGCGGAGGCGTAGGACCTGATCCAGCAAAGCACTTCAGCACAGATGCATGTCGGTATTCCCACCGGAACCAGCAAAACTATTCACATGCATAAAGTTACATAGACATTTAAGTGCTTTCCTGGATCAGGCCTAATAGTTACAATATCGAAGCGCGAAGATCAAATAACAGTCAGTTATATGACTTAAGGGATGCAGCTCCTACGGCCAATACCAGCAGGACAGCTGACCTGCGGAATTCCACTAAAGCCGCAATTTTACTCCAGAACTTTTCAAATTCAAAATAAGAGAGAGCACAATAGGGAAAAAGTCCACATTCTCTCTAGGCACAAATTCAGTCAAGATTAGCATCTACTGTCTCTTGGACAGGCAAACCCACTTCTTTGTTACAGTACTAGCACGCTGCAATAGGTAGATCTTTTTAGGGGGCAATGAGGCTCTGCTCTGGCGATTTGATCCATGTGGCTGGGCCCTTACAATAAAGCAGAATCTTACTGAAATCACGAGGGCTCTGCAGAAGTGCAAGGTCTGCTACCACGGACCAGACAGAGACAGCAGAACTTGGTCTTACATTTCCCCCTTAAAAATTAAAATCAATAAATTTCAAAAGGTTTTTCTTATATTAAACTATTTTACACTAATACAGGTATCGCCTAAAACTATTTCTTTATATGCTTCAGGTACATTTCAGGAATAGCTAGAAACCATGTGTTTTTAGAAGACTGACAATGAAACAGGTAACGGATTCTCACTTCTACAGTTATTAAGGTATGCTTCAGTTTTGCTCCAGCAAATACAAAATAAATTATATGATGGCATGCAGGGCAAAACCAGATAGCCGGATTTCTCAAAAGTAATCAGCAGGGCCAAACATGAAATGTTTGAGATGCCATTCTTAAAATATGCTAGTCTAAGTAAAATGAGAAAAACAAACTATTCAATATTAATCAGAGTATTACAATCAGAATGACGTGGCCCTCTACTAGAAAACCACCACAAAAATTGCACTCCCAATAGACGCAAAGCTTCAAGTTGTCAATTAAGAAGAAAATATTATAGCAATACTTGGAATGCCAGTAACATACTGTGCTGCCATGCAGTAAATCCATGTAAAATTTTAAAGCTTGGGGGGGGGGTGGAGGAGGGGAGGGGGGCAGGATGGCCTAGGTGGTCCTCTGACTTCAATGCAGACGAACTTTGCCTCGAAATGGAATAAGAAATAAAGAAGGTTATAGAAACCATATTTACTGAAATCCTGTCTTGTCATTAGGATATTTTCTGCAATTTTGTAAGAAAGGCAATTTAACTGTTTGGCGGTCTTGATTCACTCCATACTTTGGTTATTTGACAAGACAAACCCACCAGATATTTAAGTATTTTTGCCTGTCAGCAATGAAGTGCAATGACAGTGTGGTGAGAGAAAAGCTTCCATAAGAGTTGCTTGTACAAGTCATGTCAGTCTCAGTCTCTGATCTTCATAGAAAATAAGGAATTATATTAAAATGTTTTGTTTCCTAATGGCTAATGAGCAGATGTGCCCTCATGAACTTTCAAACATACTTAATTATCTGGCCACTCCTGTCTAAAAAAGATCAAATCTCTCTTAATTCCAAAACGACAAATTTAAAATTAAGACTATTTGCCTCACACAGACACATCATGTAACTTTGTTTTTACTAGTCCTGACTACAGCAAGGGATATAATTTTTCACAGGGATTAAAAAGGAGAGAGTTTCCACTCTGGAATACTGATAATAGTTTTCAGGCTGAATCTTTTTAGACTAAAAATGGAGAAACGTGCCCACTCTGAACAGTGAGGGGCAAAAAACAGGCTTCCAACTATGTCTCTAGATGGTATCTATACAAGGGCCATGTCAGCTGCAAGTCCTAAAAAAAAAAAAGAATTAGTGCTAACTTCCTAACTAGGCTACCTGTCTTCCTTCAGTAATGGAATAGACCTAAAGCAATCATTATGGTCCAAATTAGATAGGCACACTATTTAGGGTGCAAGAGCAGCTAGAAATCTTGTCAACTACATAACAAAATTTGTTATAAATAAAGTATTGTGCCTGCTTTGGGGGTAGCCTGCCAACTTATGTGTTCAGACAACAGCATATTAAAATGCTCTCCTTTTGCATTGCTCTATGTAAGAGCCACACCATAAAGCAAAAGCTTAATAGCTGTAGGTAGGGAAAGAGTGAAAATGGACATACAAAGTTCTGCCAAATGCAGCATGAGAGACTGCCAGGAATGATTACGGGTGGAAGAAGTAGTAAAAAAAAATAATCAATTTCTTTCAGTTACAGAGGCATTCAAACATTGCTTGCCACTGCACACAGAAAAACATTTTTGGTCCAAAGTCCAAGATTTCCAATTCCTTCCTTTAAACGCATGGGTCTTTGCATAAGGATAAAACCATGTCCCAGTCAATAACTGTGACAGTTCAGCTACCTCATATAAGTGGGACCATTCGTTTGTGTTTTGAAACAATGTGAAGCTTCCAGATACGAAGGCAGTGGGTAGTTTTACAAGTGTTTTGTAAATAAATATATGGCAACCACAAGCTATTAGGCTATGACTAGTTCAACCTCAATTTTGTCATAAATGAGAACATTCTGTATTTTTATTACAAAACCTCAGTATTTTGTTCTTGCTGAGACATGCTACCATAACATCCAAGTAACTCATCCCCCCTCCCATTTTAAATTAACCTTTACACCTTAAAAGTCTGGCTTGAAACTTCAATGTCAATGAAATAAAAAAAATAATATATTGAGGTAATCAGAGACTAACTCGCAAATGCATATGTAATTACTGTCAATATATCATACCAGGAGAGATATGGAAACATTACAACTTATTTAAATCCTTTTATAAAGCCTATTATTGTGTTCAAGATCAATTACTCTCCGTAAGTACCTGCAATAATGTTTACTCAGTGATCGATTGTTCAGGTTTCCTGAGTCCTGGAAGCTTTCTATCCTGTTGACCTGAATTTCACCCTCCTTGCAAAGGATACAGTGAAACGTACAGTAGTCTTTTCATTAAGCATTCTTTCTCAGTAGGTCAGGATTTGTGACACAGTTTTGAATCCTCATATATCTTCTTGGTGGGTTTAAAGTATGCAATTTATTTTAAGCAACTGCTCAACAGCTGCATTTCATCCAAAATTCTTCTGTGGCAAGTGAGCAGGTTTTTGTTTTAAAAAGGTTAAATTTTAGTTTACTTTTAACTCCATAAAACTGATAATCTGTTATTTGCCTAAGATTAATGAAATAATGAATGACAATGTTCTATTTACTTACTACAAAAATCTTTAAAAGAGATGGCTTGAATACAAAAAGGAAGTAAGAAATACATAGAAAGAGAAAACTTCAACCAGTGAATACTACAATGCAGCATTTAAAGTCTTTTTTTTTTTCTTAGAAACACACTCTCAAAAATACTTTTCAAGCATTAGTTATTTCTGTATCATAGATAATAGCACTTTTTTTTTATCCAAGGTGAGATGGGAGACATATAGTCATTTAATTGAAGCCTGATGTGATTTATCTGCCACAGAAATGACTTAGTCTTACAGGATGGTATAAATTCAGAGAAATCTTTTCCCATCTGCTCAGCTTAAAAGATAGAAATCGTCAGTACACTTTTCACATTCAGACCGCTGGTACCAATTTGAACAGCAACACCATGGCATTGATTACAGTTACTACTAAAAGTAAAAAAATTACTTGAAGTTCTATACTTACAAGAGTTACTCATTTATATCAACAACAAAAATTAACCTTTCATAAGTAATCAGAATGTCCCTCCCCATGCTTGGAGTAAGAAAAGGAGCTTTGGTGAGTAACGCGTTGTACCGCTATATTAAAGCAACTCAAAACTCCTTAAATTGAAGAGCATCCTTGTACTCTGTTGTACTTGTTCCTCTGTCTCCATGCTTCAAAGCGGCAAAGCCTTCCAAGGGAAATACACAGACACACACATGCACAAAGTTGCATCCAGAGGGAGGGAAGTAAATAATTTTTTAACTCCTTTATGCTAAGGGAAATGGGCTTTACCAGAGCCTGGACTAATACTTTGCTTCTGGACATCGCTTTTAGACAGAACTGGTGGGATGTTTTCAGTTTGTTCAGAAGTGCAGCAAGTGATGCTCTGTAAATAAAAGGCCAAGGCTGACTGCTGAACTCAGACCCATCTGGGACATAACAGGTAAATGAGAGGCAGGCAAGGTGAACATCACATCTCTCCATGCAAAGATTACATATCCGTTGCAAACATTAACACATGCACAGAGAACAATGCTCAATTACAAGCTATATGCATACACAGATCTCTTAGCGTAGTGAAAATACTGATGCAAAACAGACAGAAAAGTTTTCACCTAGCTCAAAATAATCTGTTTTAATTTTGTAACAAGGCAGAAGCCTAGAGGAATTTAAGTGGGTCTTGATCTTGCAGATTATAGATCAAACTCCTCTACTCTAGCTACTGCTAGACTCCACAGCTGCATAGGAAATACAGTCCCGATGAGCAAGATGTTCATGATTAAATACCATCTCTCACACATGCCATGAAGTTTGCACAGACTGGAAAATGTCAGATGCTTGTCTAGAACAAGAAGAAAGTAAAGACTACAAGGATCTCCAACACTTGCATAACAACCCATTCAGCATTATGCCACTAGTTTTGGGCAATTCAAACCCATTTTTCTATCTCAAAATCCTGATGCAGGCACACATGTTCATGCACGACTGTAAGAGGCCCAATCATTTCCAGACTACCTGCAGTTATGAACTCTTTTTTAAGATTATCCACAGATTTGCTGCAACTTCTGTTCAAACAGTAGAACCCAACTTCAGGTGAGCTTCTGCTCATTGGTGAGAACTGGGTTCTACAGGGAAAGAAGTAATAAGTCTTCTTTACCTCCTACTGCTGGTCACAACCCATTTTGTTTCTAACAACTACATCTTTTCCCTTCCAACAATATAATAAACTCATTCTTAAATGCTATAGAATACATCGAGTGAAGGACAGAATGCAATTTCATTTTTGTACTGCTGTAATTGCACACAACCCAACTAAACAGGTCGGGTTTAGGCAAAATGTTTCAATGTATAAGAATTCAGCGCTTACTTTCCTTTCTTCTAACTCTTTCTGAAAACTTGTGGAACTTGCACCAATCCTCTAGGATTAGCTGTAGAAGGAAGCTTCCACTTAGAAAGCAGTGCGAATGGTTTAACCGTAAGACTTCTGTCCAATAAAGTTTTTGAAAAATGACCTTCTCTCCTGAGTAGCCAAGGGGGAGTAGTGCTCTTTTAAGAAGATAAAGAAATTAGCTCAAGTAGACATCAAGGCACTATGTCCCACACATCTAATCATCAAATTGTTTTACTTTCCTTAAGATAAAGTCAAAAGAAATTACATTTTTTCCAATCTCTACCTTCTACTTGCTGGCCAGTATGACAGCTCTGAACTGTATGTCTCTATCTTTAACAGCACCCCAGGGAACAAAACCCTGTAGCATGACAGTCTCAAAGTCCTAACAAGCCCTTGAAGCCTATAAGGCTTTCTTTTGCAAGGAAAAGTGCAAGTGGTGTGCTGAACTTTGAGTGTACAATAATCCAATGTGTTCTGCCCTGTGGAGAGGAGACAAGCAGATGGGATTTGACAATGCTAAGGCAAGCTGCGCCGTGTGACCTTTTGCTCTCTCAGATTCTTCTTTATCCTCAGAAATCATCCTTTAAAAGCAGCACAGTTTCTATATTGGATCACACCTGTGCATGCAGCGCGACACACATGCTTGTCCTTTTAGTATTCCAAATTTTTGCAAAAAAGTAACTTTAGGGAATATTTTATCTACATTTGTTGCTTTCGTAATTTAGTGACACAACTATGTGGCCTTGACAGAGGACTCCAGGCCCTTCATGTCCGAAAAGAAAATGAGCATTTCTTGGAGTTGCTGCATGAGGCCAGCCCAAGTATGTTGCCCTTGCTTCAGCATCTCAACACAGAATTGCAAATTGAAAACCAAATGCATATGACTGCATTAAGGCATGGAAAGAGGCTTAGCTCTCTGATTGTATGAGATCTCCTCTAACAAGTGTTTACACAAATGTCATGTCTGAAAAGATGTAATCCCCTTTCCCACCTCATCCTGTGTTTAAAGAATTCTACGTATTCAGGTTTGTCTACATTTTTATAAATCAATGCAATGAAGGGCATTAGGTTTTTATTTTGCTTTTTAAATACTGAAATAAAGAAAAGATTGCTTATTTGTTAGAGCAGTCATCCCAAAATGAAACGTAATTCATCAATTTAATGAAACAAAGACATTTCTCATTTAATATAACTGAGCATATATCAAAACCAGGGTAAAAGCCCAGCATGACTACTGCCTCTTAGAGAGATTCTGTACCACCAGGCCACTGTTCCACCAGAATTCAGCAATTTCCTCTGGTTCCTAGACTTAAGCAACATTCATTTCATCATGGTATGCACTTCAAGAGATGGAAAGGCAGCAGATGAAAAAAAATCTGATGTGAGCACATGCAAAACAATCGGTGCATCCTTTATCCTCCTTGTACTAAGGGCAACAACAAAACCACCGCTAGCTGACCATACCTTAAAAAGGTTCCAGGTATCCATGAAGTACATAAATTGCGTATTTCTGCATGTCAATCCTTCAACACGAGTCATACCTGCTTGCACTTTCCGTATATTTCACCTGTCCCTCCACAGCCTTCCCATTTTGTCCAGCCAAACTTGTTCAAGCCAACAAGCATTTGCAACAAGAAGGAACTGTAGAAGTGGAGGAGCGCTACGCGAGAGAAAAACCAGACCGCATGGCAGGGTCTACGCACCGACATCTGCACAGACTCATTATATTTCTCATCCCAGAAGCCTCATTTTCATTAGTAACACAGATGCCGCACAACAAAATAAAACCTTGGCCAACTACTACGTGACAAGATGGAGGTAAAACAAAGAATATACCAACTTTTAGCAAACCATTTAATTCCAGAGTTCACAGGCCCAGTGACAGGGCCGAAAACAGGTCGACATTGATTGTCACGTAGTCCATCCGTTTGAGCAAGGAATGCTTGTCACCACTGACTTTAGCTTTTTTTTTTTCTCTTTTACTCATGCAAAGAATACCACATCAAGACAGTCTTCTCAACAGCTCTGTTAATAAAAGACAACTAACGGCAAGGAGAACTACCGGTAAACTTGCAAGGCAAAGTAACTGTTCACTGAGCACGGTACTTACAGCCACTGCAAAGGGAAACTTGCATTCAGGCCTTCTGTTTAAAAAAAAAAAAAAAGGCATAAGCAAATCTCAACCACAGAGACCTAGAGTAATCCAGAAGATCTTATGGACAAGTTACAGTGAAAAACTCCTACTTGAACTTGCCATGAATAAAAGCTAACCAAAGGTTAAATAGGAAGTTTTCACACTGATGGTAGCTCAGGAGAAAAAACAGTAAGAAAAAACCCCACAGAAGACCAGGACAGCCAAGGAAATCTGAATTTGACAGCTTTATGAAAACTCTACCCAATTAAACATCTGACTCCCCTGAGAGGGTGGCCAGAGGACACATGCCGGGGCAGAAACAGAACTGCAGTCACCCACCCAGCCTCGCAGCTCCCTCACTGCCATTCGACTAACCCTGGAGCAGGCAGTCAAAAAGCCACGAGAGGGCACATATTAATAAGCTTCACAAAGATGATCAACATTGACAGCTCGCTAAGCACCCCTTTTACGGTCCCCACTCTCCCCTACAACAATTCCCACCCCAAATCTTCAGCCTGTTCTTAGGCACAGCTTTTGGGAAGGAGAATTCAAGGAAGCCTTGCATTCCCATCTCTGTCAGGCTACAAACCCTATTGCCAGTTCATCCAAAAACCGCAGTTACTGAACTCCAGTGGCTTGTTCTCTAGGCAGAACCCTCCTTATCTGCTGCAGCTGAACTTCCTCAGCCTATCAAGTAGGAAATCCTTTTATTGCTCTGGCCTATAAGCCCCTTATCTCCTAACTCTGTGAGTCTGAGAAATAGCTGTTCTGCTCATTAATCCTACAATGACTGTCAGAAGGGGATATATACCTTCTCACTCTACTCAAACACAAGTAACTAGGTTTCATCAAGTTCTTTACTATCTACTTAGTTTGAGTCCCATTCCACAAGATTTACTGCTACTCCAGTTCCTGTAAAAGAAGCTTCTGCACTTTCGTGAAATATTTATATGTGGTGCTATAAAAATTTTAGACAACCTTGTTCAATGTAAAGAACTGATATTAGGAGCCGATATTGCCTAGGGCCAGAAAGAAGGTACCCAACTCTGGAGGACAATTCTAAAATTGGACAGACCCTATTCCATTCTCTGGACTGTAGATATCAGCAAATTGTTTAAGAAACGATCATTTTTTTTTTCCAAGCAAGTGCAATATTGGCTAAAAGTGATGTATGGATGACTGTGAAGACTTTCCACTAGAGTTCATACATACACAATCAATTTATAAGGAGATCTTTCTAATTATTTATTACAAACCCATGTCATCCATGACCTTCTAAGACAGCTCAAAGGGAAAAAAACCAAACCATTTGAGTTCTTGGCTTAACTAATATATTTAATCAGCACCCCCAAGAAATGCTAAAGATTGCTATTTTTCTGCCTATGTAAAACATCTAGCCAAGGAGAAATTAATAAGATAATATTTTTATCAGGATTGATGTCTTCTATTTCTCTACATGAAGTGAAAACTTATTACAAACAATTGCTAAACAGCACTGCAAATATGACTGAGATATCACAAGATGTGAAAGTAAGCTCTCATATAATATGCATTATTTAATATTTCATGTTTATGTACCTGATGGACAGAGGCCTACCTGTGTAATTAAAAAAACCCAAAACCCTTCTATAAAGTTTGTGTTGAGAAAAATGTTAAAGTGGCAAACTGCGTTAAGATCACAGATATCTCACATCAGTTGTACCTTTTATTTTAACTATAAATGTCACACATCATCATGCAGCTGTCAGCTTCCTTTAATGTACTAAATGCTATCATGTAAGCACAGAACCTGACATGATGTAACACAACAATTAAAATAAAAAGCAAGTCAGCTTTGATACCATGTCACTTTTCTGTTTGCTGCAAATTAAAAGAAAATCAAAAGTACAAAAGTAAAAACTAGTCCAGAAAAAAAGTTTGGAAAAAATCCCAAACATCAGTTAATATTTCCCTCTAATGTTATGTCAGATTATTATGTTCAGCTTAAAAGAAAAAATGTCCACAGCTTTAGTGCAGCTCATTACAAATTGACACCAAAAGACATCAAGAAGAAAGTCTAAAACACATAGAAAAATTCTATTTTAATAAATATACTTCTAGTTGTCAGTTCCATAACAGCTGACATCCATGGAACTAAGCAATTATTTTTCACTTTCTATCCTACCCCTTTTCAATTTCTATCCACTCTGTGGTACTGCTGCAGCACGTTAAAATTGTCGATGCTTTTCAAACCAGATGCAACAGCACCTAAGTTACACCTGAAGCAATTCCTAAGTAATAATGGAGGAATTATGAACAATAGATAATTAATACTGAAATTGGTCATACGAGTTTGATTTTCATGTAATGTATTTGATGCACAACACTAAATAAAAATGTGAAATTTTCAAAAATTAACTTCTCAAAAAAGGAAAATCATGCACATCTGAAAAAGCATATTGTTAATAGTTAGATTTCCTCCTCTTCAGTGTTTTTCTGTTCATTTACATCAACTCTAAACCCACATTTAATGTATCAGCAACATAAAAAACTTTGGCTCAAGGGAAAGTTAGTGGCATCTGTCACAAATACAGAAGTGTCATATGCCTAATATTCGCTCTAGCCATACTGTGACACATTCAAAACCCGTGGCCCAGGGAAGAAATAAACACAATGGAGTCCATTCGCAGGCAGGGGGGAAAGAGTCCAAAAAAAAAAAAGGCAGCTAGAGGCCTGTCCTGCAAAGGGAAGGGCTGATACAGACATTTAAAGAACATTCCTGTAAAATCATGCACTTGAAACACTGAGTTAACACAAATCCCTTTTTCCCATGTGGAAATAAGGGGAAAGAGGAACGTGAGGAATCCTAGAAAGTTTTACCCCCAAATACCCCTAATTTCAGAACTGTTTTCTGCTGACCTACTTCTACACCTTTCTCAAGATTTCCAGGCCAGTAACCTGCTAAGCTAACAATAAAATTAAGAATAATATCATTTTGACTGGAAAAGATTTGTATATGAGAATGTTATGCATTTTCAAATGTGCTTTATTTGATTGAGTATGACAGCAAATTGCAGGTAAACCAAGAAAATAAAAAAACTAGAATAAAAACAAACAGAAAAAGACACCCAATTAAAAATACACAAATGAAGTAATCCCAAATAACCTCAGACCTGCCCTCACAGCTGTCTCCCAATAAACCAAATCCATGAATAGAATTTGGACACCACTGAAGCTGGTAGGAATTTGATCTTTAAAGACTACTCTTTAACCAAACACTGAAATTATAACAGTGGCAACACTTGTACATTTCTAAGAACTTGGGCTGTATTATATATACCTCAGTGACATTTATGCTGAAGTAGACAATTTTTTAAAAACTAAAACTAAATAGTATTTCTTGAGGACTATATTCAGCTACATGAAGACTTCAAACTGATCACAATGAATGCACACCTTTAAATCATCTGTTCTATTTTTACATTTTTCTCTAGCCCTTCAAATGTTTAATTATTGTTAGAGACATTTGTATACATACAAAGGACAAGAGAAGAGAGGGAAGGTCTAGCTCTTGTGGGCATGGACATGTCCAACTGTGAAAGTTTATGCAATTCATTGGTTATATTAATTCCCATAAATTCTCCTGTACCAGCCTACTGAAGGAATACGTCCACAAGAACCTTTACATGACAGGCCGTAGCAGAAGATAATGTCATTGATTTGCATACCTAGGACTTCGAATGTGAAATGATAGAAGAATTAAGGTTTAGAAAGAAAACATCCAAAACCTTCACTTTTTAGAGTTTTGACTATTATTATACCGAATATTATAAACAGTACAGTCTGAGAACTGAGACTTAAGCTTCACATTGAGCTGGTGATAAAATGAAATACACTTCATACCTGCACTTCTTAGGTTAGGGTCTAGGTCTGGCATTTCCTTGGACGCTTCTGGACTGACGCTGTAGATAGATGCTCCTGCTTCACTGACAATGCTGAAAAATAAAATGGCAAATAATCAAAACACCACACAACTGAAACATTCAGCAAATGACTTGATTATTTAGAATTTTTTCAAAGCCTCATGTTTTAAAGATATTTTGAATCAACTGAATATATAAAAGAAGACAGTACAGACAAAGCAAAAGATCTCCACGTAAGCCAAAACAGCCCTCTCTTACAACAGAGCAAATGAACATAAGAAACAAGTGTTAGCAGAAGTAAATAGGCAAACCGGCTTCCATAAACAAAATAAAAACCTACCTGACAATTTCTTTAAAAACACCTAGATTCTAAAGTCTAACATCAATCAAACTATTACCTGAACCCAAGTCATGAGCGTGCACGTACGTTGCCTCAAGCCAGCTGCCTAAAAGACTCAGAAAAAACCCAACTTGACAGAGACTGAGGCAGAGCTGCAGCTTGCTTCTCAGCAGCATTTAATACCATCTTCTCCCCGCTCTCACTGCCATCCCCAAAGAATAACACAGACTGCATGTCTTCAGCAACTTAAACTACAGTTCATGTATCTACCACACACCTCAAACTCATTCAGTAATGATGATAAACTCACCAATTCAAATCACAACACGTAATTAAAAAACCCTCGAGTGCTCTAGTTCCACTCAAGAGAAAACGGCAATCAACTATTCACCGTGTAAGTTTATTTTCAGCTGTGAAATTTTGACACCACTGAATCAACAAACAGTATATTTCTTCAAATAACTTCAACAGATCTTGAATTTCAGACTGATAATTAAGGCATCATACAGCTACTGCACTGGAGAGGAATACTATCAGTTTCAGAACTATTTTTACTTTTACTATTCCACTCTTGGAATAACCTTATCTTCGCCATAAGGAGGGAAACCACAGTCCAGACCTTTCAATAAAAAAATCATAACTGTGCTTTACATTGTTTTAAAATTAGACTATAAATTTTCCACTTAAGAACATTTAGTAGGCGATATTTTTAAATAAAGAAACTGATATCTACAAGTCCCTAGGTAAAAGCTTTTTCCCTTCAGAAAAAGCTGGAGAATAGCTCAGCGACAAAACACATTCCCATTCAGTGTTCCAAGCTTGTAAACAGTAAATAGTATAAAATGCAGATATAAAAGGTATGATTTTCTTACTGTCGTTTTTACAGGTTGTTTTTTTTAATATATAAATTATTACCTATTCAATCAAAATGGAATTTGGTAGAGTGCTGTACATGTAAGTCAGATTTTATAGTTACTATAAACTCAAAAGAACATTTCAATATTACAGACAATAATAATACAAAAATAATACAGAGGATAAAATCCTGTTCTCTTTTGTACGAGCATAACTCCAGCCCTATTCAAACAACCGGTTTACAAGAAAGAAAAATTGCTCAGACCAGTTGGTCAACAGCCCGAACAAGGCAAATGAAAATGAAACCATTTACATGATCTTTTTTAAAAAAACCCTGTATTATGGCCATTCCTTCACTCTAAATGGCAGTGAGAAAACAGTTCCATGACAGACAATAACTGTGGGTCACCAGTAAAACAAGTTTGGAAAGACGGTCATATCAGAAAAACCTAACTGCTGAAAAAGGGAGATGTTGACAGAAGCCTCCTCTCAAACTGCTTTTTCTGATGAACGGGTAGTTTAAAGAACAATGCAGCAGAATGTGTTTCTTAACCTGTTCGCACCCTATAAAGGCAGCATCTGGCAAGCGCTCCCTTTTTGGAAATTGCTTCCAAAAAACCACACACGTTAGCACATACTTCTAACAGCTTTTAACTAATTGCTCTTCAACCTCTTTGTATTGGAACAGACCCAAAAGTTAACCTCTCATGCAATTTCTAAATTTAATACATTGATATTACACTTTGATTAAAAAAAATTTAAAAGTGTTTTGCACACATTTTTACAGTGCTGTACTATAAACTGTGTTACTGCACACAACTTACTGCTTGATCCCTCCCAGAATTTCTGCGCAGTGAAAAAACAAAGTGGCATGGACGGGAATTTTAATACACTTGACATTTTATTGATTCTCATTAATGCTACACTGACAATTTTCAGAAGTGAAAGGAATGCAATAATACTATCATTCTATGGCAGTAAGTGACTTGTGCCAAATTTTAAGGTATGTAGCACAAAAGCTCCTTGCTAAAATGAGTAAATAAAATTAAACTCAGGATGGGAGAAAGAAACATTTGAAAAGAGCACACTTCCTTTCCTCAAGTGCAAGAGCATTTATCCACTGGGGGGAGAAAAAGGGAGGGGAAGCCAAGTAAAAAATTATTTCAAGCTGGAAAACAAGATATAAAAAGCACTTTCAGAAGCAGCATACACTGGATATTTGACATCCATTCTGAGATGGTTTCGTACACACAGGTAGTTATTCTCTGAAGTATTTGGTGTAGCAGACTTGAAAAAGGAGGGGAAGAATTTCCGCTCATGCAGAACCCCAAACTGCTGCGCTTAAGACAGTAAAACCCAGACAGTAAATAAATTTGTTACCCAGAGTAAATGCGTAGGGCCACAAACTCCAAAGAAACCATCCTCTGGTTCGTTTAACCATAGTCAACCAAACTTTTACAGACCTATTAGTGGCTGTCATGCGGTTTTATTTAGATTTGTTTTTAGCTACGGTGAGGTGGCTACTAATGTGAAACTGGCACATACAATACTAAAACATTTAGCTTGGTCACAACACTAACATTATAAGCAAAATAGGTTTGGAGATTTTTCTTTGCAGTTGTTCTGGATTTTGCTTTTTGACTAGACAAGAGACAGTCACTTTGGTTTAGAGACATTTTATGGTTTTCTGTTTTTGTTTTTTTGTTTGTTTGTTTGGTTGGTTGGGGTTTTTTTTTTGTGGTTTGGTTTTTTTTTTTTTAATCCTAACACTCCTCTTTAAAAAGGTGTTGCTATACAGGATAATTTATACTAACTTAATATTGTAAAATGCTCTGCATCGTGCTTTCACAGAATATACATATTTTATGTCCAGGCACATGAAGACAAACCAAAACCTGCTCAAATCAGTAGTCGATAGAAATTTACTCCAAACTACTACAGTCCACACTATTCTGTAACTCCCCCCCCCCATTTTTTTTTAAAAGGATAAAAATTTCAAGGGAGTCAAAAGAAAGCCCTCAAAAGTGTTGGTAAACACAGTATACAAAAATCTGTGTATGTTCAGAACTAGAATTTGATTCTATTTTGACTCTTTAAACTATACTCCCTCATCCCCTCATAAAACGAGATCCTTATTTCTGTGCATTTCTTAAGAGGAAAGATTCTTCCACTGACCAAAATCTTGACAGTTAAAACAGCACTCAATAGCAATATAATTTTTTAATAAAGTCAAAATGTAGTAAGTAAATAAGCAAGTGGTCATGATAGGATATACTTACAATACACGAATGGACAAGTTTCATAAACTGCTCTCTGAATTAACACAAAAGCAGGTAAAGAATCTGGGCACACGCCTCCATACCGTCTGCTTGCCACATTAGCCATCCTACGGATATGGTTTTTTCCTCAGCATCTATATCCAACTTTTTAAAATTAAAAGTGCCCAACCCGTAAAGCCGCTACATGATATTATGATTTACTCTTTTTAATTGTACAAACAGGGTCGTTGCATGGAAAGTAAGTTTTCGTATACTGCACCCGTCTCATTCACATTTGTTAAGACACATTTTAAGTACTGTTAAACCAACATTAAATCTATTCCACTAGCACCACCTGGTGGCCCCTCAGCTTTATGCTAGAGACCACATCGGCTGTATTGGAAATGCTTTAAGAAGCCTTTTAACATTTACTAGAACAACTTATTTTCTTAGTCGGCTTAAATAAGCATTATATATTTAGTATGAAAAGATAAGTTGAAGACCTGTTCAAAACATTCAGATTTTCAATGTCTTAATTTTTACAGGAAAAAAGCCTTAAGCCTGTCTTTAAAGAGTTAACAAAAATAATCTCAGAATACTTTTTTTTTTTTTAAATTTAAAGCTATTGCATACCTACAAAAATGCATAATACTGAAGATTACATTTAACAAACTAGAGTTATTGACAGTTGTGAAATATGTTACTAGTTCATGTACGGGCCTATAATGGTACATTTTGTAAAACTTACAAGGTTCTTAGGTAGCAAGTTTTGACCGAAAACCTTGTCAAAACTATGTGCAAAAATCTAATGTATGTATAACAAAAAAGATGTATCAGGCTGGAGGCTTCTAGGGTTAAAGATGGATGCTGCTTCCTGACATTTTCATGAACCTTACCAACGTTTCAGACTATTTTATTACGTTGAAGTCATTTCCCCACAATCAAATGCAACATTGGATTAATAACCTACAGAGAGAGAAAAAGTAACTTTATCCAACTCTACATAACTTACTGTTCCTACAATATCCAAAACCCTGATTTACAATTTGAAGCCTTCAAAATAACATTTTAAGAAACAATACCAGCACAAAGAACAGAACAGTGTTAATGCTTGGAAGAAAATTGTGGTCACTCTAAAAGCAGAGGGTATGGCCAACCTCAAAGTGGGCCCAGATTTTCGTATTTGTTCATAAAATTATGATCTGCCACAATAAAACTCCCTTCCCAATCAAGATTTAGGAATTGTGGTTAACTCCTCTAACCCAACTTTTTACATATTAACTGATAAATATATTCTTCATAAGCTTCTGGCAACAAAAGCTCGAGACTCCCAAAGGGCAGAAGTACAGAAGGGTCAAAGGATTATTCAGTGTTACTTAACAAAATAATTGGCTTAAGAATTACCCAGAACAGAAAAATAAAATGAAATAAAATGACAAAATATTCGCTAGAAAAGAATGTTACATTTAGACGCTCAATTGGAATGCTACAAACTTTAATTATGTTGATAGATTTAGTGATTAAAAACAAACTGAGGAGCGGCAGAGAAGACTTAATTAAGTACAGGCTTAAAAGAAGATTGGGCTATTTCATGCAAGAGAAATCCATGGGGCATTACTGAAAACACAGTCACAACTAGCTCCAGAAGAGCCTAAAACCAAACTATGGTTGGGAGCTACGAAGTACTAGAGAAACAGCATGTCTGCATCTGTTCTTATACGTGTCCCTACATACCCATTTTTGGTGACTAATGAAAACTACCTAGGGGAGGTCAAAGCTGTTTCATATGGAACAGCAATAATCCCTTTATTGCATTTTGACTTGTGTCTTGCACCTTCCTCTCCTGTCAAGCAGGACACTGCCCATGGCAGAAGCAACTTTGACAGCCCCTCCAACTCCTCATCGTTACCAACGGCAAGCTGCAGGTTTCCTGCTGTCATGGGCAGTTACCTGCCATTCCCAGGGTGTCACATTCGGCTATGTGAGCACTCCGGTCCATATACACAGCACAGTTCCTGCTGCTGGGGAGGTGATGAATACGGCCGACTGGAGGCTGCAGTCCAGAGCAGGCTGAGCGAGACGCTGTGATTTATTCAGCCACATGCGCCTCGCCACAGGAACAATAGGATACCAGGCTTGACAGAGCCTGGCTCTGACACAGCTCAAGCCATTACTTTTTTTTTTTTTTCTTATGAGGAACATATGTCATGGAAGTGCAAGATAAAAAGGTTCTGGTATATACTCAGTAATGGATTCAAAGAATGAAAAGCTTGAGAAGATTTTTAAAAGCCTGTTCGTTCTGACAGATGAGCTTAAATTCAAAATCTGGTCTTTCCCTCAGCTCCAATGAGCTAGGGGTATGGCAAAGGAAGATGTTAGGATCACAGAAAAAGATTATACTAGAAAGAAATCATAATTCAACAGAATCAAGCCAAAAAACATACAATTCAACTGTGCTTTTAAATAATCTAAGGATTTAGCTTTAAATTTTAACAACATATAGAACTCAGGAGATATTCCAGTATTAAATACATTTTACAATGACAAAATATACTGTTAGGTAGGAATGGAATTTTCATCAAATTTCCATTGCTTCATTCAAAACTTTTAGTCACTACACACCGCAAAAGTTTTGATACATATGGAAGTCCACCTTTCAAAACCAGACACATTAAATAAGAGGTACAGTCTTCTTTTTCAAAAATACCACAGAAAAGCTGATAGTGACATCATTCAATTAAATAAGGGGGTGGGAGGGAGGAGGGAGAACAAGTTTTAAAGAACAGTTCCTGTTCAGAAGCTCCCAAGCGTACAAGTTAAGCCCACAAAGTGTCTTCAGATAGAACATCAAGTGATAAGCAGTGATACAGACTCTGCATTGTTGCTCAGCCACATTCTGTAAGTTTCCACAGAAAATATTAAGTGAAATTCTGCTTAAAACTAGTGTTTTGAATTCTCAACAAAACATCTGTAAATGTTTCTACCCACGTATAAATGAGTTTGGTCTGTATTTCACAAAGTTTACCAGAAATTACATCATGCAAAGAAGAAAGCAATTTTCTCCTGGCCAACTTGATCTACTTTTTAAAGTAAAAATTATTAAACTATTTCAAAGCAGGAACTCTGTCACACAGCAAATTACAACACAGAACAACAGTATGCCTTTCAATCACAAACCCTGCTTTTGAAACAGCTTGCTGACCCTACAGCAGGGACAAAAAATAAGCCCCTTATAAAGCATCTTCTGAAATGATAGAATTTCAAGGCAACCATCCTTGCACTAAAGATTATTTCTCTCCTGTTCTCTCCTGTATCAGACACAAATGATATTTAGCGCCAGTCAAGCTGATGGCTTTCCTGGTGGACAGCGTAGATCTTCAGAACCTACTGAAGAGAGTAGAATTAGGCCTGTTTCTATCAGTGTTTAGCAAGATAATCTAATCCCAATTTGTACCCTTGCTTCAAATCTTTCTAAGTGACTTATCTTAAACTAACATTAAGTCTTAGAACAGTATTTGATTTTCCATTTTTCCAGCATGCTTATGAAGAACTTCACTACAGAATCGAAGTACGCACTTCCAGATGAAGAACAATACACAAAAGAAAAATTTAATAGTTTGAAATACCAAACTATAGTCTTTCAACATCAGATAAAATGCAAGAATTCCTCAATGTCTGTTTTATAAGAAATTAAAAGGAATACAAGAAATCAAAGCCAGTTTAACTAAAAAGACCTGCATCCAAATCTCAGAAGAAATGTATGACAAAGACCGGAAAATTAGTAAGTATATTAAAAAATACAATTATTGAAGTAGTTATCTTCAAGTATTACCCACTTCCCTGCAAGCTGGGAAATATTAGGGCTAACAAAGCCCAACATTTTCGACTTCCACTGCTGAGGAGTGTGAAAGAGGGCTGCGCGTTGACTTCACATTGTAAGAGCATTTTGGTTGTAATCAAACATAATAAAAGGATATTTCAAACATAAGGACAATAATGTTCTGAGCCACGCAACCTGATTGTCTATTTGTTAGCACAAAACGGGTTTCAAGAATATGGGGGGAAGCAATTGTGGCATAGGATTTAAAAGCTTCTCCTTTACAAAAAGTTACTACTTTGGAAAATGCAGCCCAGTTCTACAAACTTCCAGATTTGGATGAATGCAGAAAACGTATCCTACGTAAAACATTTCACTAATTATAGAATGAGAAGAGTTCAAAATTTTCTGATTTCAATTCCTCAACTACCATCATTCCCCTCCCCAAAGAAATGTGGTGTGAAATTTCCTGCCATTAAAACAGTAAGACAATTGCTACTTGCAGCAGAATGAAATAGGTTTGACAACTATTGCAAGATGTAACAATGAGTTACCATGCTTTAATTTCTTCTGCCTTAGATATAAGTCTATGAATCCCTAAACCAAAAACTACTTACCATACTAAACTAATAAAACTAACTGTATAGCTACGGCCTGGAATCCTTTATTCATCTGTGTATGAACCATGCCCTCAGCACATCCCTGCAAAGGGAAGAATGATCAGATATCTGTCTTCATCTTGTCTGAAAACGATGACATTTTTCAGTAGGAAAAGGGTCCAAATGGCAGGTGTCAAAGAGCCTTAGCTTCACACGTGGTGCTAGGAGGCAGAAAAAACAACAGCAGCGTGTGGCCATGTCAGAGCTGCACAGAAGCTGCCGTACAAGTGCATATCTGAAAAGAGCAAACCTCAGAGCCTGTTAAATCAATCTAGTGCCAGATGCTGTTATCCGAACAAAACCGGTGCTGCGGATTCATCCCCAGAAGAAATACACGTCCCCATGTCTGCAGTGAAAAGTGAAAGACCTAGGGTGGCATGTCTCAAGACTGAAGGTGACAGTCACCTGTGACTGCCCCCACCGCTTTCATTGACAGTTTCAGAAAACAGGTCCTGTCATTGCTCATGAAGCAGCTGGAGTTGAAGCTCCTTTCTGCTCTTGCAGAGAGCTTTAAAATCCGAACTCCAGCTCCAAAATCTACTTCCAAGTTAACCATCCAACTAAAAAGCAGTTAAGTCATTTATTTTTACTTTAAACACTGCGGTACAGTAGGAACTTAAAAGAGAGAATTCAGCTACTGCTCTTCTCCCTGTTGCAGCAATGCCGTGAAGAGAAATCATGGCAATGTGGATAACGTTATAGAATACAGTATTACCTTAATGTAAGATGACAAGTTTAAAAAGGAAAAAAACCCACATTTTCTGTGATTACAATATAGCATTAAATAGCATTAAAGTAATTCTAAGCAGAATTAATGATAATTAAATATATTCAAATATGTTAAAAATTACTTATCTATAGCCAATTAACATGAACGTTAGAAGAAAGGAGAGACAGTAAAAAAGGCTTCAGGATTGACATAGGAAATGAAAACCCTAGAGTCCACTTCTAAAAATATAATAGGCATCAAAACAGGTATGCTCCTTACAAATACACTTTATAATTTCAAGACCAATCCTGCCAGCACTCACTCGGTTTTACACAACTACATTACCCCAGTGACCTCAGGGGAATAAACTGTATATACAACACTAAAAAATATAGCCAAACACTGACAAGATTTTACCTAACCTCCTTTTACCCACTGGGAGGGGGGCACAGGGGGACAAAGAATCACAAGTGGTTTTGGCAGTCATGCTTCAAAAAGAAGAGAAACACTGGGTGATGTTAAACACTCACATTTCATATATTTCTAGAGACTCTTGACATGGAATTGCCTAGATGCATACATTAAAAACATGACATGGTCCAAAAAGATGATGCTGCTCCCTCAAAAGCCTAGCAAAACCATTCCACACTGAAGAACTCAACACGTAGCCTTATTTAGCCCCTGTCCCTCACAGTTCTCAAGAGCTTGGTGAAGCCAACAAGCCTGACCCAACACCATGAAACACAGCTGACCAAAAGAAGCTGCAAGTTCCAGAGCAGAAGGCCATCACCAACGCTGTCCTGCCAGCAGCTGCTCCTCAGCTCAGCCAAGCGGAAACCCCTGCAGTGGTAGCACATGGGGAAAGCTGGTGTTTCATCTCCAGCCACACAGGATCTTGCAAGAGATAAGACTACCCTGGCTGCTTTTAGAAACAGCAGACGCAAAGGGTAAAATCCTGGAACTCAGCAGTTCCTGCATAGTTATTCAAGTTGGAGCATAATGAAGTACCAAGAATTAAGGTTTTGGGAATAAATGACTTTTTTTTAAAAAAAAAAAATATTCCTGCCTATAAAGCACTACCTAAACTTTGCTAGTACCGTCTATATTTGGCATTGTCACCAAGACTTTATAATTAGGGAAACTGATGTCTGCCTGAAGTCCGTCTAATTTTCAAACAAAAACTTTTCCCTAGTGCATGCACTGTCCTACTCACACCACCCTTCTGTAGGACACAGGACATTTAAGACACAGATGCTCCATTAAGGAGAGTGCATCAGGTTCTCCAGTGAATACAGACCTCTAACCAGTTTATTTGTCAGTGACCTTCATAGAGCATGCAGATTTATTCAAATACAGATTGTATCAAGAAGTCTCACATGTGAACAGTCAGTTTGAAATTATCTAGAAAGACTACAAGAACACGCTATTCAGTTGCTGTAACTGGTCTCAGGAATCATTTTTGCCTGGTAGAATGGGCAACACAGATGCAGCAACTGTTGTGGCTAAAACACAGTTAGTTAAGCCAGACCAAAGGCTGGAGCTTAAGAGTCACGTTAACTCTCATGGAGACTTTGTTCCCAGAGAGGAGCATAACTGGACAAGATCACAACATATGGAGCAAAATGCCTCTTGGGGAATGGCACCTCCAGCAACTGTCATTTTCTTTAATGCTCACTCTGGGCAGTAGGGAGGCAGCGCTGCCAGTGCTGCCATGCAGCCTCCGCAGCCCCGATTCACGCAAAATTCTGACCTGTAGCTTTGGCTCGAGTCAGGCTTTATTCTGTTGTTCCCTCCCTTCCTACAGTATCACTGATCTTAGTACTTGATCTCTCCTTAGCAAGCTACCCTCTCCCCAGCACACATCCACCAGCCAAGGCTGGAGTCAAGAAGCCCCTTCTACGAGGGCTGAGCAATGCAATGGAGATAGACTCTCTACACGGCGTGAGGGAATCACAGATCCTCCGCTGCTGCTCCTCTCTGTTCCCTCCCCACCCCTCAACATCTAGGCTGTTTCTGAAGACTTCATATTAAATATTTTTAACCTACAGACACTTCTTGGCACAGCTTACTGAACTCTGAAGTACCCAGGTTTTCCACATAGAGAAACTCAAAATAAATTAAGAATTCTGGAATCAGAATGATTGCTGGCAGGAAAACTTCTTTGAGGTATTAAGTACTAAGGAAAAGTGTGACCACATCTTTCTAGCCGTGTTCTTTCTTCTTACTTTACTTTGATTTGGAATCCACCTAAAAAAAAAAAGCTGCCTGCTTTAGTTCACAGAAGATACATTCGCATCCTGTGTTTATTCTCCAGCTCAACATACTCAAGACAGATGTTACATAAAGTGGTGCTTCATGCAAACTTGATCAAAATTATATGTTGCTATCACTCAAAAATAATTTCTGCAAAGTTAATCATGACAGTGCTCTTACATTTTTTAAAGTCCTCATTTGGTTTTTTTGTTTTCTTTCTTTTTTTTTTTAACACAGGAAAAAATCAGTTTGCTTTGACATTTTCCTATACTCTAGTTTATGACTATTCAAAGCTGATGCTGGTCAAGAAGTGTTCCATATTGCCCATCAAGGAAAATTTTTCTTCATTGGAAAAAAGGCTGTAAAACTGGGGTACTGGTTTAGTGCTTCCAGAAAAATATATTAATCTCCTGTGAAGGAACTGTAGCATTACAATATAAAAAGGATTATAGCGACAGACCAGAAGAAAAAAAAACGAGAAAGTTAAGAAAAAGAGTAGGTCACTCATGCTTCAGAAAAAGGTAACATTTTTCATGCAAAACTAAAAAAAACCCCAACAACAACAAACCAAAAACATTCAAACAAAAATATGCTTGTTAAGGTAACGCAAGCTTAATAGCTCAGTTACTTTTCTTAGAGACAGATGTAAATGTAAGAAGATGTACTCAACTGTCTGTAGAGCAACATAAGTAGATTGAGTTCTTTGTTATTAAATTATACACTTTTCTCTTTTAGGCCTCTGGGGTTCTTTCATGTCTTCTCTGGTGCTCCTCATTGTCACAGTTTTAAATATTATTATTTTACTGATATCATATGCAACCGCTGGACATCTACAATAAGAGATGCTAATCGGAATTAAATATATCCTCAAATGAAAGTGAGATAAACATTAGGTGTATTATTGTTTATTCTTTAACCATTTAAAACAGTGGATACCCTCTTATTTTGTATTACAAACAGAAGTATGTATCAACCTCAGTGAAAAAAAAACAAATAAAAATAACCACCAAATCCCCACAATTAATGTGGGGATTAATGAATTGCATGTTTTCACAGAAAACAAATTCCTTGAGTAAGACTGTAACCAAAAGGGGGATAAAACTGATAAAAATAAGTATCTGGAATTAGTGAAATAAAAGTTCAGTTAGGTAGTGCTATATTTGTTTTCCCCTTCTCTTAAAAGGGAATAATTTGTTCCCTCAGGTTGTGACAGATCCACACGGGAGACTTTCCATGAGTAATATCACTAGAACTGGCATAAACATATGCTGAAAGACCATTTCATTTAAAACATGTTTTTCATTCAGTTACAAACACGTAAAAAAAAATAATAATTTCTTCTGGACTGAAATTTCTTATGCTTCATTTCTAACCGATTACTTTTAGACTCAACCCCCGCTCCCAACTATAAAACAGTCTTTTCCTTTAGGTATCTAAATACAAAAGCGTAGGATAAGATGGCCTTCTAGTTTTTGGAGACATATCCTTACATCTAAATCATAAAAATGCAGCTAAATTTTTTAATGTCCTACTTTTTACACCACAAATTTATAGTGATTCTCCAGTCATAGGTATGTTACCCAGTACTTAGATGATCACCTGCAATTCTAGCAATAAAATATCTTACAATAGTGTAAAGATTCATTAACACATTTATACATCTAGTTACTCCTGAGTCCAACGACAAATATTTTGCAGAAAAAAGTCTTGGAATATGCATCTTTTTAACCACATTAGCCCTCTTTTTGACCCCCATTTTATAATGGAGAAGTCTCTTAGAAACATTTGAGTTGTGAGTCACAGTTACACAACTTTAAACAAAGGGACTAATGAAAGTAAAATGGTTGGCTCATACTTTTCAAATACAACTATGTTGTTTTCTCTAACAGATGATAAATGTTGCATAAGGATGTTCATATTCAGTTTTTTGAAGGGCAAAAAAATATAAAAATCCATCAACAGCCCAACTTCCACCCAAAAGCAAAGCCCTAGAACAAACTACTGATTTCCTCCTTCCCCCATTCAAAGCTTTGTGTTCTCTCCTCATCACACGCGTTACTTCAAAATGAGAGCAAGTTATTTCAAAGCTTTGCTGCCAATTCATATCTGGGCAGCAGGAAAGAAAGGTACACTGGAACTCGATGGAAGAGTCTTCTGGAAAGCATCATACAGAAAGCGCAGACGATCAGAACCTACACCTGCGAATGCCGGCAGAGTCTACAGTTACCCCATCATGTGAGCAATGGGCATCTACTCCACACCTACTTCTCTGGATCGGTCATTAGATTCTTATGTCTGGATCCTGCAAGACAAGCTGGCAATGAAGAGTGAGGGTCACTTTCTTTCAGCTTTTGGAAACTGTTGAATGCCAGGGAATCACAGCAGTTGAAAGGCACCTGTGGAGATTGACTGGTCTGACTCCCTCGCTCAAAGCAGGGTTGAACCAAAACAAGTTGCTCAGGGCTGTGTCCAGTCAAGTTTGAAATATTTCCACAAGTAGAGATGCCAAAACCTACTATATATTTACAGGAACACTTGGACCCTCTGTATCTGAGAACAGAAGTTTTCGTATTAAATTGAGGTTCAGAATTTTTTTTTAATGGCAGTCTAAAAATTTAGCACCATGTGTACATTTCAGAAAAGTATCTCTCTGCACTGGAACTGTGTTTGAGAAACAAACGGAGATTTAAAAATTCAATACCCTCTGTTTTCAACCAGTACTGCACTGAAAACTCGCTAAACAATCCTAGCTTCCTCTAAATGATAGAAGGAAAAAGAAAACCTGAAGATGTTTGGAAATTAAATGAATGGAAATGTGTGCCCTGCTGATTCCAGCAGTAACAGAGTAGGCCGAATTAATTTCAAGTGTCTGATGTTAAACTGTTAAGACTATTCTTGGAGTTGATAACTAACAGCTGTTACTCAAAAAAAACCCCAAACCCAACAATTTGGAGATTAGGGCTATAGAAGAAAAGACAACGCAATATTAAAACAATAATTGTCCAGATGAGAACAAGAGTTTCTCTGACTCCACGGCAGCGCAGCAGCGCAGAGCCCAGGGGCGCTCTGACTGACGCAGAGAACTCCTACAGGGGGTTATGGAGAACATATGCCAGGGTGGGATATGCGGCACCCTTTAATACGGCAGAGCATCTTCTGCCCTCGGGCGCCTGCTCAGCTCTGCTGGCTAGCGCGGAAGGCGGCAGAGCCAAGCCTTGTCCTCAGCCTGCCCCCGGTAGACAGGCCGGTACTATCGCTGCCCTCGGCGTCGCCGTGGCCCTGAGCCAGCACGAAGCTCACATTTACACACCAACACCAGCACATGCAACAACACGACCGAGATCCGCACTGGACCATTCTGGGGCTTTTGCTGGTCAGGTTGTGATGAGGCTGAGAGCATCTCTTACAGTCACGGCAGAGATGGGGTAACAAGCTCCTCCTCCACCAAAAGAACAAGGCACGAACATTAAATATTTCCCCCCAGAGAAAGGATAGGCTTCCAAGTCTAAGCATAAATAAAAGTTCAGCTAATTCAGATTCAAATTATATTAAGGACGTACAAATGTAGATTCTAATATTAGGGGTCTAATTGTGACTTTCCTTCCCCCCACCACTAATTAATAAAATTGCATAAAGGAGAATCTGATCCTAAAAAGCCATGTAAATACTTCTAAAATACATAATTGAACATTATTTTCTAAAGTTAGCCAAAGAGAGGTATGTTCAGAATTCTGTGCAAGTAGTTGGAACATTTTGATACAAAATATAAATAAAACTTTAGAATTACTAATACCACAAACTGGCATATCCTGGATTTGGGTTTAATCAAATCCTGAGAACCAGAACAATCACATTTCACAAGCTCTAAGTCTGAACTTCCTCTGGAGTTCATAAAGGCTCACACCACCACCATCATCACAAGCACCATGTGATTTATGCAATTTAATTATATCAACTGTGGCACAGTAAAGAAGAAACCCCAAACGTCTATTTTGTCATTAAATCCAACGGAAACTAAACTTACAAATGCTTTATAAATAAGGAATAGACAGGAACTTAAACCATACCCACATATTCCATTAAAATTTTTACATGAGACCTGTTTTAATCATTAAAAGCTTCAACTTGTATTGAGTGCAAAAACTGGTATTTCAGATGACCCAAAGACAATTTACATAAAGAAAGCACCTCCCCCAAAGTTCACTGTACTAATTACAAATTCTAGTATACCACAACCTAACATTAACCACAAATTAGCTTGGCTTCATAATGCTGGTATTTAAGGTTGACCAAAAAATAATCAACTCTGCACTTTCCGCATTGCACGTTAAAATATATTTGCACAAACTGTTATAATCACCATTTAATCTGTATCTTCACTTCATAAAAAGCTGGAAGAAATTCTCTACAGACCATCAAACTGAAGAGAATCTGCTCTGAATTAGATGCCATCAGTTTTTTCTTCTCACTTAGCACCGGAACAACCCATTTATTCAAAATCCCGCCTCAATAAGAAAACATTACTCCTGCTCATGTCAGAAGTCCCGTAACCTACAACCTACTGTAACCGCTTTATCAAAAAGAAGCCAGTGAAAAAAACATAATGATTTCCCGTGACTTGCTCTGCTAACAGTGATCAGCAGCACGGCCTTTCCAGTGAGCGGTCTTCTCCAGAAACGCCAAGAGGCCGTTAGGCAGTTTCCCTACGGAGAAAACTATGACCAAGGAGGCACCAAGCGGCTGTGGACCGGCAGGTGAAAGCGACATCAGGGTGCCAGCAGAGCCAGCCGGGGCCGCCAGGAGCAGGGGAACACCAGAGGAACAGAGAAGAGGACAGCTTTAAGCATTCCCTTAAAAGGAATTTTTCCTTTAAAAGTCTTTTTGCTGTTGTTGTTAGCTAAAGAAATGGGATACATTAAAAGGATACTATATCATGGTCTCAAAATTATTTCACTTTAAAACATTTAAATTGACAATGTCTCTTTCTATTTACTCTTACAGCAGAAGATTAGAGTTAACATTTCCTTCAGCAGAGAGATAATCACTGAGAAGTAATACAGGAATATCCAGTTTGATTTACTTAAAAATGACAAACTAACTTCTAGAAAATAACTTTAACAAAAAAAAAATGACAAAGTAACTTTGAGCTGTGATTTTACACTATGGGGGAAAAATAGACCAGGAACAAGTAATAAATGCATGACTGATTTTACTGAAAGCCCACTTCCAAAATATATTTACAGTACAACATCATAACGCTGACAAGAGAATCACCCATGGAAGATGCACGTCTAAACTGTTTCCCTGAAACATTTATGTCAAATTCAAATGTCAAAATGTATTTTCTCCAAACGTTAGTTCTAGTTGAACCCAATAAAAGAACTGAACAGGCAGTAGGCATGTTGCCTTAGCTGCCAAAGATGCTTAACAAAATATAAAAATTAATTAGGTTTGAGAGAGAAGTTTTATGTGAAAAGCCAATTTAATCTTAGCAATAACTATAATTGCATATAGATGGACATCTTCCCCCCACCTCCAGGTTTTTTATTTAGATAGCTCCACAGACAACTCAGCTGTTTGAGCAGTATTTGCTGTTACATAAAATAATCTGATACAATTAGAAACTGTGATATTACTTGCAGTTACAAGCAGAAATAAAGTGAAAATGTTATTTCTATGTCAGCAACAAATTTGCCTGCAGGAGCATTGGGTGCTTAAAGGAAAGGAAAATAACTAAATGTCCTGGTTGGAGGTAAAAAAGAACCAATTTTCTGTTCAGTAGTTTTACTTTGGAGCTACAGTCTAGAACTGCTAGATGGACATGATTACATTTACAACTGCGTGTGAAGCCACCAAAGCAACACAAATCTCCCCAAATTGAAAAGGAACGGAAAAACCAGCACCACTCTCTTTTCCCCTCCGCTTGCCCGTTGCTCCCAGCTGCTGCTGCTAGGAGAGCCTGGTACTGAAGAAGGTGCTTCACGTAGCTTGTGCTTTTTGATGTCTCCTTTCAGACGTATTCTTTCTCGCCTCCGTATCACCCACCACGAGAAATGGATCATTTCTCCTTCCCTCCACTTACTCATCACTGACAAAACTGCTGGGATCCGGTTATAGAAAGGAATTACCCTCAATAGGCACCTTCAGTTACAACCGTTTGACACTGCGGCCATCTAAATCTAATCCCTTTTCAAGCTGAAATAACCTACTCAAAGGCTCTTTGAGACACACAGCACGTCTACATTCTCTGCCTCTCATGCCCTGAAAACATCAGAAGTATGCTGAAGCATCTCCTGTTGCTGTGGCTTCTTTCAGTGTCATTCACAAAGGTTTTAAGACTGCCAAGCACTTTCTTGATAAGAAAAGTTAAATGAGCCGAGGCAAGCACAGCCCCTAGTTTCAGTACCACACAAAATTACTCCAAGTGAAGGTGCAACATGGGCAGCACTCACTCCTGCACTGCCAACAGCTTCTAAGAGCCAACAGCCTTAGAATCTTCCAGGACTGAAAAGCAAATACAACGCGTCTGTCAGTAAAGCAAGGGCTCTTTCCCTCTGCACTTACATACAATTGTCATTTCTATTCTTGATTTCAGGCTGTCAGACACCTAGAAGTCATTAACGCTTAATTTTCAAATATCCCTAAAATCCAAGCCATTTTGTCTTTTTTTAAAAAAAAATCATGGTTTGTAATAGTTGCTCTGCTGGTACTGGGGGAATTTGTTAGCAGCTGTACAAGTGGCAATTTCCTGAGGCTTACTCCTCAAAACAAACCTGAATGTATTTTCAGAGGGAGACTTCTATCCAAACTTTGGGTCTGCCCACAAACTTTCCTTTTCACCAGATCTCAACAGTATTGATACTTCAAAGAATAAAGAAACTTTTCCCCACTAATGACGATATTTGTGCATATGCTCGCTCATTTTTTTCTTAAAAATATTACTTAGAAATATGCGCAACCCACATATATATACTCTCTAACAGAGATCTAGGATGAACAATTTCATCCCAGTGGCTAGGTAAAAGCCACTGAAATTAAGGTATCTAATGCAGAATGTTAGACAGCCTAATGTAATCTAACCACCAAACCTAAGCTTCTGCTATCAGCATCAATGAAAATAGCACAGTTTTATGTTCAAATAAATAAATAAATCTGTATATCACATCTCACAACAGTAAAGGAAGCCTAGTAAGAGCTGAAATGCAGAACACCAAATGTGGTTTCACAAATGAATAGGTATGAAGTTTGGCAGAATCTCAACTTAAGTAAAAACATATTACTGGCAACCTCACACAAATGGAAAAATGCTTACTACTCCATTAGGTTCCTACAGAATGCAGAATGTCTACTTGAAGACAAAACACTATCCAAATATACAACCAGGTCAGACTGTGCAATAACACTCCCTCTTAGTACCTCACAAATCAGAGGATACATCTTGTATTTATATAATTTTAATCTGGATGCTCTTAGTATTAACCACACTCTATATTTGGATGCTTCCACTTAAATTAACTCCTGACAGGACTCCACAAGTAATTCCTGCTGGAGCTTTTTTACATAGCAAGGAGCCTAAGTGAATTTTCCCAGTCTTTACTAATGAAAATGTACCAATTGCCACAGCTATTCCATGACAAAGTCACTTAAACCACACAAACATGTTTCTGATGTCTCTTAAGTATTAAGAGTATAAGACAGTAATATCCCAAATACCACAAGAATCACTTATTTGAGAAAGGCAATATCGATACAAATCATAAGTTAACATCTTAATGGTTTAAATTTACATTCACTTCTCAATGTCAAAGATTTTGTTAGCGTGGCGATACCATACTAGTGTGGAGCCATGCTATTTCATCTCAGGCGATGGGTAAAGGCTAGCAGTGTAAAATGCACAGACATGGGTAATAAAAAACACACTGCAAGTTTCCGTAATCAAAGTTCTGCAAATACAAATGAGAGGGAGGATTTCCTATGTGCAATTTCACCTATTTTTAAATTTAAGTTTCTGGGTCTTTCTACTTTTTGTTATTTGCAGGTCCAAATCCAGTGGTTTTCAACCTGTGGTTCACAAGCTTCTTCCAAGGGCTTCGCAAAGGACACAGAAGAAACCAGCCCGATGTCAGTAGGCTTACAGTCTCTGGAGTGAATTCTACGCTGCCATCAGTGAATTTTCAGTGGTCTACAGATAAAAAAATACTTCCAAGATCCACCATCATTCAGCTTAGTCACTATCTAACCTCTCTCAGCTTCTGTTTGAGCAGGTAACATCCAAATCTGATCACATTCCATTTCCACTGTAGGAGAAATGGAGGTGACCACACATGTTGTTACTTAAAAGAAAAAAGCCACCTAAAACTACAGAGACACTGGACCATACATGCTAACTTTGAAAGCTCTTAAAATAGTGCTCTAGCAGCTTACCTAAAAGCCTAAGCTTTTCTGGTTTGTTTGAGATCAGTATCAATACCAGGTTTGGAACATGTAAGACTTACATCATTAAACCTTCACAATCCTAGCTGCATAAGGAGCATGACTCCTTTTCTTCATGTGCTGTCTCATAGTAACCAACCAAAACCTAACCTTCTAAGCCTTTTGATGAACAGACAGCACTTTAAAACATACTCTGCTGCTACATGGAACAAGCGTACTTCAGGTCACTCCAGCTAAAATAAACAAAAACCCAAAAATGTAGTATTGGGAAAAGACTCATAGATGCAGCTGTTGAGACTTTGTCTCCAGTGCTTACTGTGAGAAGCAGTAATATGTCATTAGGTCACATTTTTCAGCCAAAGTCCAAACCAAGTTTTAAGCTTGGACTGTAGACCATCCATTCACACTCACAAACCATTTGGGGAGGGAACAGAAGAGGAAAGGAAACTGTTCTCTTGATATAACCTAATGCATTGAAGAGATAAGGAACGCACATCTCAGATGAAGTCAAAGCTGTACAAAGTGCCCTTAGATTGTACTTCAGTGCCTCTGTCTAGAGGAAGTACCTTCAAAGTGCCCTGCCCCTTATTCCCAGACTATACCTTTGCTCTTTCTGCACCATTCCTCAACCAGCTTCGCAGTTCCTCATGCTTCTAGCATTCCTCGAGCAATCCCTGGACCTTGGCCACCGCTCAGACACTTATTAAGAAAAGGTTTCTCACCTTCTCCTGCCAAGAAGTACGAGATGGTACACACAGTACAGAGACCTCCACGCAACTTTTCTGACGTAGACAACAACTTGAAAATTTCATCCTTCAATACCTCTACTGATACTGCAAGTATCATGCAAGTGAGTCAACAGCCATCATGAGGAAGGAGTTTGGTGATCCTTCAAAAGAAGGATGTCAGACCAAATAAGAACACTGATTCTGGGAGAAGTGGGCATGTTGTAATACCGCCTTATGTTAAGTTCATTCCTCTAAATAAGATCTTCCTGGAAATCTTTCTTTGAAATTAAACCACTAAGAACCTTGTGGTGTTGACCAAATGGCACAGAAAAACTTCAAAAGTTGTAACCAGATTAAACAATAACGTAAATCATTTCAGTCTGAAATAAAAAGCTTATTTTTAGCCTGTTAGGTACCCCATGCCCTCAAAAATATCAGACACTCAAATGAATTAGTTTTGTTCCATTGTAGCAATCTAGCAAATTTAAGATCTAGTCATCAGTTTTTCTTTAAATCTATTAAATCCTTCTTCATTTCTGAGCTTTGGAAGTAGTCTTGAGTAAGAGACTTCAGGCCAGAGTAATTTTCACTGCCATCATACAAAGCTCTTAGGGAAGGAGATTGCATTGGAAACACTGACCAGCACACAATGTTAAGTGATGAAAATAGTGTTTTAAAGGCTTCTACTATCGAGTCAAACACACACCAAAAATAAAATCCCCTGCTCACAGTATAGTATTAGTAGCTCTATGCTGAACACTAAAAATCATTGCTACACATATTTAGTAAAAATGTGATTTTGTTTTAAGTGAGCTTTAGTAACAAAATGCCCAGTCTTCCTCTATGAATATACCTCATGCAACACATACGTTCCAAAATTGCTCCCAGGGGACCTGATGGGCACACTCTGTGCAGAAATAGTAGCCCTTGTTCATTGCATATCCTTTGTCTGGTGTCTCTCAATAACCTTTTACCTTTCCAACGTGTTCTTGGGTTTGTGTTTGTAAATGTTTTTGGATGCTTCTCCCTCTTCACCTAACTTCTGTTGTACTGCAATACCAGATGTCTTCTACCTGATTAACTTTAAAAAAAGATGTTTTATTTATCCGAAAATAACAAATATCTACAAAGAAACAGTCTTTTTGCAATCCTAAATATAACAAAGGACTTATCTGTTAAAAAACAAAGAGGGGGAGAGGAATTATTGTGATACATTTCTCTTATTTGTTATCTGATTTGCAAGAGTGTATCTGAGATCAGTACATTTCTAATTGAAGAGTATGCAAAGTTGCCCTTGAACATACTGTCACGTGCTTAATACCTTTTCATCCTAAAACCTTCCCTAATTTTATAGACATTTTTGTTTGTTTGTTTAGTATCCTTTAAAGGTCTGAAGAGATTTACACTTTGACAATACATAACACTTAATCACTATTTGATATTACTGTTACTATGATTTTCTCTTGGAAAGAGCAAACATAGAAGGGAAGTTGCATGAGTAACTTTCCTTTCTCCCCCAAGACTGTTTTCCCATTGATTGCCCTGGATGCAAGTCAAATGACATGTCTTAGCATTCTGGAAAAACAGACTTTGTCCTCAAGATTTAGATTTCTTTCGCTAGTTACATTTACTTCCTGACCCCCTGCCTTCACGTTGCTGAAGTCTAGACTGCACATGCACCTTACTCTTTTTCTGAACTTAAAAGGAATTCATAGTCTCTAACTACATTGACATATTTCCAGTTAGTCTTTGTTCTCATCTTAAAAAAATGTGAATTTATTTCTCTGAAATAGAATTCAAGTGTATCAATTATAAAGTTTGTTTTTAAAAGTTTCAAATTCATCCTGTACAAGCCAGAAATTATCATGTCCTATTTCACCTGTCCCACTGTATCTTCACTGCTGACCCATTTGTTTTTCTCTCCTTGGGGAAAAAAAGGCTAGAGATGGTACTGCTGTCTACGGTAAACTTTTAAAATAAACAACAGAGCTGAGGCAGAGGGGAATCTTAGATTTTGAAGCAGTCCAAGAAAGCAAAGACGACTTCTGAATTTCCCTTTTGAGTATAGTATGGGTTCAGCTTAATGTAGATAAGAGTCTGTGGATGCACCAGGAACAAACATCAGATCCTATTTTAAATGCGGACCCTTATTACAGTCCATGTTGTGCTGCACAATAGACTAATTGCTATGTAAAGTTATGAATAATCAAGAGGAGCAGTAGGAATAACTCTCTATGCAGAGCGAGGTTTTCAATTTACAGGACTGTCTCCTGTAGATACAAATATACATAAAATGATTTTTCATTTGTTGTGTGCATGATCGTGAGTTCTTACTTAGGTGTGATAAATAATCACAACAGAAAGTAACTTTTAAGTAAGGGACAGAAGTTTGGCTGGAAATCACTACATAATTTAAAATGTTTTCATTTACTATGTCCTCTTCACACGCGTTTTAAACCTGTTTGTTCCTCAAATTATTTCTTCATTGTTTAGGACTTCTCATGACTCCACTACAGCTTGAAAAAGATGAAAGCAGAACAAAGGTTCTTCAGTGCACATTTCAGATGTGCGCATTGTTTCCGCCGAATATGTATTCCTTTTGCCAAAACTTTCCAAATTATTTTCTACCTTCTGTATCAGACGTCTAATGACCTAAGGTGTGTAGGTGTGCGTACATAAATGTGTCATCAATAGAGTTATATAGCTTAACAGACAAAAACAACAGCTTAAAGAAAATATAATCAAAAAGAAATAGGAATAAAGTTTCCCATATCCCTACCTCCCTTTGTACTCTCAACAGACTTGAAACAACTGCATTAATGCAGCAAGCAATAGCTTGTAAAAGGATGCAAACCAGCTGAAACATTTGACAGACAGTGTTAAATACCAGAGGATTCATATCAACCACTTTATTTGAAAAGGTGCTTTGATGTTGGCTATCTTTCATGTACCTCTTTCATGGCACATTAATAAGGAAAACTGAGATGGGGTAAATTAAGTCCCAAGGTCATATCTAGAGTTACAGCACTGTGGGTACCTGATGAAATACGGATTAATGCTGCATGAGCACTGAATAAATAAAACCACTTCTGTTAACCACTCAAACAAGTTTTACAAGTAGTTCTGAACTTTATTCGGCAACTAGACTTCAGACATCTTAATCCCCCCACACTGCTTTGAAACCTAATTATCATAATGTGAACCCGAATGTTAGGTCCCTTTCAAACTGCGAGTGCTATGAAGCAGAAAAGTAATGGGAATTAAGCTAGTGTAACATTAGAAATGTCGAGGCATGGAACTTGAAAGTGGCATTTGTTAAAGCTGAGAGAGTATAATGTAGATATTCAACAACATAAAACACACATTTAAATTGAAAAGGATATTTAAAGCATGTGCAGACACCTATAAAATACAAGCGGGCCTAAAATCCTGTAGAACAAACATTTCCAAATCAATTTCTTGCCACCAAGGTCCAACTTCAAAAGGTATTAAACAGTCCTATTCTACCTTAGCAGAACATTTCTAAGTATTCTAAAGCAGACAATTTAAACATTAAAGAAAACCCAATGAGAACTTTACAAGACATTACAGACTTTCCCCTATTTGTCACAGTACAGAAGTGTTTGAACTTAAACAGCAGTAAATTATTAATTACATTGCTTATAAAGCCTCAAGAGCAAGAAAAGATTTTGCTGAAACTGGCAGAAAAAGATTTTGTATCAAGTTTAAAACCAAGTATAACAGAAATTAAACACCAAGCCACCTAAAAAACAACAACAAAAAAATTTGCCTGGCTACATTCTTCACCGCTTTTTGAAAACGATTAACAATTCACGATACCTATCAAACTTTCTTTTAAATATGAGCTGAAATACTTTATTCTGAGTGTGCATTAATGTAAGATGCACACAAGAAAAGTCAGACCAGTATGAATGTTTGTATTGTGACACTGAAACCACTGAGGCTGAAAGAAAAATTGTGATTTTATTTTTCCAAATACCATGATTGCGCTGTTCGTGTTGTCCCGCTCTAGCATGGCTCACCTGCCATTCAGATAGCTTTCATTTCCAAGATGCCTACAACTGACAGCAATCAAAGAAAAACAGTTGCAGTGATGGAAATACGGAATGAGATTCCTGAAATATTTTTTCAAGGTTTTCATTTAATCCAAAAAGACCAATGAAATCCTAAAAGTTCATCATCTGCCATGTTAATGCTGAACACACTGTTGTTTAATTTACATTTCTGGTCCTGTTAAAACAAATACACTTGTCTAAAACAGAACATCTGTTTTGGTTATAATACAATGTATCTTTGGCAAGAACTCACAATAGAACTAACATAAATAATCAAGAATATTTATTGAACCTTGTAACAAAAACTGATTTGTAACAAAAAACCTGAAGACTAGATATGACTGTCTCTGGGCTCTAGTCCAGTCCTAATCTAAGTCAATAAACATAGCTCTAAAAGGGAAACTACATTAAAAAAAAAAAAGAAAAAGAAAGTCCTGCAGTTATTTAGGTTGGATGTAGGTATCTGAATACATGTTGGTTACAAAAATAGTGAAAAATATTTGCTTTAAATCAAAAACTGTCAAACTGATTCCAGACAGGTTTTAAAGCCACACAAAAAAATCATGCCATGTGCCTCATTTCCTACTATTGTGTTCACTGATTTGTCTTCTCTTTGGAAAACTATATGTAGTTTGTAATTGCTGTTGCTGAGGATTTGTTATTTTAATTGCTTGTTATTCATATATTTATTATATATTTTTTCGTAGATTTATTAGCACCAAAAGAGACAAAAGAATCACCAAATAAAATATTGTAATGTTTTTGAGATAAACTGAAATGAAGAAAATTATTTTGCAAGTGTTTTTTGATACTGATACAACTTAAATATTTTAAGGAGAGAATGAGTTAACAGTGTTCTCATTTAAGTCTATAGTTAAGGACTCGCTAGAGTCAGATACTGAAGCCAAGGAATAACTTCATACACATTTCTACAATTATCGTACAGGACTTTAGTAGTAGAGAGACTATTGTAATATGTACTGCACATACATGCAATCAATTAAGGGTTCAGCTGGTCATTATCATTAACCTTCATTAGAGTGCATACCTGTCCACATTATTTGTGCATGCATCAAGTGCACACATCTTCTTTCTAAAATTACACTCTATTATCTCATTCCCCTGCAAACGCATGATCCAAGTTCCGTATAATGAACTGGACATGAGTATTAACAGATTTTTATATATGATCTTTTCTGATCCTATTTTCCACTTCTAACAAAAAAATTAACTAGTATCATATTACAAGTTTTATTTGCCAAGGAAACAAAGTCTGTAGTTCCTCTCTATCAGTCACCTTTCCGAATGACAGCTTTAGAAGTTGATTGGGATTTTGGTTTTAAAGCACTATAAAACAATCCAGGCTCATCTGCCAAGCCACTTTACGTTTGGACTCCTTTAAGGAAAAAGATTGTAAACGCAGATACAATTGGCAATTCTCTGAAACTTGCACACAGCAATGAACTGCGTTCTGTTTTGCCGGGCAAGGATTTCCACCTCCATGCAGCTCAGCGCATCACTGCGAGAAGCTGAATGCTTGGGAAATGGTATCGTGTTAGATGCAACTGACTCCTTATGTTACACTTTAGGTACTGGAGGGGGTTTGTTTTGTTCTGTTTCATTTAGTTTGTTTTGTTTTTTTACAGTTCAAACAATAAATTGATTTGTAAATCCATTTTTTTAGTTACAACTGCAATCTGCTGAAGCAGATCTTTAAAGATTAATTGTTCCAACATTACTTAAATTGTTTCTTAGAGAGTTTAATTGAAAAACAATTTATAAAGATCACTTGATCCAAAAGCATACCATGGGTTTCCACAGAACTGATTAAAGATCTGTATTCAGCCTATGTATAAAAAAAGCCCTCATATTTTCCTCCATCACGAGAAAACATCATCAGGGGAAGGCTTTGTACATGGAAACAGAAAAGGTTTTTTTGTGATGTGAGAGAGCATGCTATGGGGGACTTTTTCTATTAAAAAAGAGAGGATCAGCAGAGCACATTCTTCCAAGTTATCTTCCATAGTTCCCCTCAAGAGGTACCACAGTTCCCACAACGTATGCCTACTGTCACCTATTGCTCAAATGCCAATTCTGTACTAATTGCTCCTCATTTAGCAAGTATCACATTTTTTAACTCAGACTGATATAAATTCCAGGCGTTTCACTGGTTTATCAGAAGCAGGGGGTATGGATGTCTGGACTCATCATTCCTTTCTGTTACTGAGAAATACCAAGGAGATTAAGGGGAAAGTTTTCTGGAGCTAGAAACAGAGCAGCTATCTTCCCGGATTCAGTGGCACGGCTGGGAAACCCCAGCACTGGATAACACAACGAGAAGCACATACAACTAGTTCAGCAGAAAGGGCAACATGGGAACCCTGATCTTCAACAAAGAAACTCAGTCAAGACGTGTCTCTCTCCACATTTTGACAAAGGACTGCAAGTCCAGCTTATTTGTAAACCCACATATATAAATGCACACACAAACAGCAGTCCACAAAGGTCAACAGCATCAAATATTACCTATAGTAAGCAGAAAAAAAATTTACATTCTTCTGATTTTTATTTTAGTATGCAGTACCTCAGTATTCTGCACACAAATTCTGAAGTAGGAACTAGCTCTTCACCATACGTGAGCATAGCACAAGAAAACCATTAACAACATGAAATATATACTGAAAGCAAAAATGGGTTTGATTATGCTAATTTTCACTTCCAAGAATTAATTTTTCAGGTTAAACAACTGCATTTATATATTTTTCCTGTAATTGTCACAAGTTTCAGAAAAAGTGAAAAGTTGTAAGATTATCTGTCACCAGGAAAGGCAACCAACTCGATAACCTTACTTCTGCCTTAGAGCATTTATACTAATTCCTGTTTCACAAGGGCTTTTATCAGTTCCAAGAACTTAGTAGCTCTCCTGGCCAAAACCAAAAATAATTATTTTGCAAATTCTGTAATCTTGAACTATAAACGGGGGGGGGGGGGGGGGGGGGGGTCACATTCAGAAAAAAAAAAAANCGATCTATCTTACAGCAAAAGAGGAAAACACAGTGAGGAAATCATCTGCCACAGTATTACATAAATAATTTTTTCTGTGTAAACTAAATAATTATTTACATTTTGTAGCATATGATCAATAAATAAATAAAATCACTATTACCCTTTCAGACAAAGTACTTACATCAATGTAATGGATTTTTAAACTATATGAACAACAGTGAAATTAAACATTTGCCAAAAACCACACAGTATGAAGTGTTTTTCTACTCACTACAGTCATTAAAAATCTACTGTTTTCAAGTTGGATTCAGGAAAGAGGATGCCTAATTTTTCAGAAGCTTGAACAGCCTCCTACCTTTGCAAACAATTAAAATCAGAAAAACCCTACTATGTTTCCTGAAATAAAAAGGAGATTTAAGTATCAGATCTTGCTGCAAATTTACTTTGAAATCTTAGGAACAAAGAACAAGTGCAATTAAATGATAGCATAAATTAATAGGAATAATACATTTGTCGAGCATTTCTGTAAGAACTTCCTAACCTATGGAGAAAAGGCTCCATTAAATGTGTACAGTAGCTTGAACAGAGAAAGGCCATAACTTTTTCAAAAACTTAGGTAACTTAGTTCAGTGTGTTAAGACAGTGATAAGTAAATACTGCTGTTAAGTTTCAGCACAAAAGATAATCCAAGGTAAATCACCAAAAATGCTAGTAAATACTGCTGTTAAGTTTCAGCACAAAAGATAATCCAAGGTAAATCACCAAAAATGCTAGTAAATACTGCTGTTAAGTTTCAGCACAAAAGATAATCCAAGGTAAATCACCAAAAATGCTTTAAAAATAATGGTGTGAATTAAAAAGAAGAAAGCAGAGCAGCTCTACAGGGGAAAAAAAGAAAGCGATATAGTACAGTTTCCATCCAAATGCACAGCAGAATACTTTAGTTTGAATTCAACAAACTAATGGATAAAATTTGAAGTTTAAAGAGGATAGATACCTTCACTACTGTCTACTAGGTATTAACGAAATATTTATTTCCCAATGCACAGGATTAGCAAGCATTCCATGACATAGTCAGAAAACAAACTTTCTCATTTGCCTTTAAACCTCATTTATCAAGAAACACAATGCCAAACACAGGTCCTTGGCTGTTTGAGGTGCTATTCTCACATACTTTGTTACAATGATAATAGCAACGGAGTGAACCTCAGGAAGAGAAAATAAAATGCTTCAGTGAGTCTTTCTTACCGACTCAGGAGAACTACTTTCACGCTCCAAAGAACTACAGCCATTTTGCTTTGGCTAGAAGGATGGGTCAAGCTTGACTCAAAAAAGAGAGACAAGGCAATAAAAAGAAACAATTAAAAAAAAATACATTTAAAAGTATCTGGTAAGTTAAAATATGCTGAACAGATGAGTATTGCAGCAAACAAAGCGATCTTACCAATAAACAACATCCAGCGGTGCAAAGTATTTCTTCATAATTAAGTCAGCAAAGTAAGCTTCTGTTTCTCTGCAGGCCGTGCCATTGCCAATCACAACAGTGCTACAGCTTCGCACGGGGTAAAAAGACGAACAATTACTCTTAATTATTCTTTTAGACCTTTTCATACATAGCATTCAATGCATGGCAATGACGAATACATCTTATTTTATACAACAGAAGGCCCAGATTTAATAAGAACTTAATCCTAGCAATATTGTGTTTTCCTAATTCCTAATAAACGTTGTGTTTGACAGGTTTTCAATGTGACAGTTCAAGAGATGAGTCAAAATTTTCATTCCTAAAAAGGGCAGAAGCCCAAGAAATCAGAATCTTAGGTCCTTGATGGGAACATCACAGTCTGCAACAGCTTGCAAGGTCATTGCCCCTGACTGCCCCTACCCCAGCCAGGCAGCCATCAAATCACCTTGTTTAAAGCCGGTCTAATGGTTAAAGACAAACTGGACTGTACGTTGTGGCACTTCAGCAGGCTGACTCAGATGTCTGTCCACAGGGCATCCCAAAATAGCTGGGATACAATAACCAATCATGCTGCCCGTATTTGCAAATCTGTCTAGATATCTACCTGAGCAGGATTTCCTTTGCTTAATAAAACTCTTCCAAAAACTAAATCTGGCTTTTGGAACAGGGAAAGATCGATGAGTGGTTTGGGGGTTAGAGTGGGGGCAGGAAGAGTGAGGCTAAACTTATTCCTTAGCTGAATGTTAGTTTCTATTCCTAAAAATAAATGGATTGACAGAGCTTTATGGTGATACACTCATAGCATGCAGCCTTAGTTGTAGCCATGGATTGATTTCATATGCATCTAACATATACATAGTGTAAAAGCATGAACACAGGCTAAAAGAAAAATAAGCTCTGAACTACATTTAAAAAATATTAATTCCAGTTAAATCAGTAGAATTCTTATTCCATCCAAAAGCAAGTATTTATATAGTGAAGATTTTCATTATGTTTGGTAAAAAAGAGTAATAAATGTAAGTTTCTTCAGCATACTTATATTGTAGCAGAAGCCTCTTTATCTTCTCAGCTTCACGAAATCCTTGACCAGAATGCAAGTAAACGACATCAGTGTGGAGTATCTGACCTAGAACAATGAAAGGCAAAGACATTTGATAAAAAACACAAAGATCCAAAAGCTATATCCTGCGGAACTACTAAAGCTACTTTGAGGATTCACAAAGAAAGCTTCTTAATAAGCCATCTTTCCCTTTCATTTTTGTATGCGATTAGAAATTTATGGTGGGCAGAGGACAAAAATGCTTTAGCTGCCAAAGCAAAACAGGTTGATACATTTTCTAGTTCCCTGTGGACATATCAACATAACAAATAATGAGCATCTAGTCATATTAGGTAAATAAAGTGTATTATATCACCAAAGAGAAAAACAACAATTCACTGCAAAAGATTTACTGCTCTAGTCTAGTACATTTTACAGATCCAGTAAAGGGAGATGAAAATTAGGAATGCAGTCTCAGGACGTGCAATCCAGGAGGTCTAGAACTCCAATACTTGGAGTTGGGGCTGTTCAGCCTGGAGAAGAGAAGGCTCCAGGGAGATCTTATTGCGGCCTTCCAGTACCTAAAGGGGGCCTACAGGAGAGCTGGGGAAGGACTTTTTACTAGGGCATGTAGTGATAGGACGAGGGGGAATGGCTTCAAACTGGAAGAGGGCAGGTTTAGATTGAACATTAGGAAGAAGTTTTTCTCTTTGAGGGTGGTAAGGCACTGGAACAGGTTGCCCAGAGAGGTTGTTGAGGCCCCATCCCTGGAGGTGTTCAAGGCCAGGCTGGACGTGGCCTTGGGCAACCTGGTCTAGTGGGAGGTGTCCCTGCCTAGGGCAGGGGGGTTGGAACTCGATGATCTTCAAGGTCCTTTCCAACCTAAACCATTCTATGATTCTATGAATACCAGCTCTTACCATCATCCCACCTATCACATTTGGAAATAACCGTATTAACTGGTACTGATAGCTTACAGTGCAATGCAAGCTAACAACCATTTGCCTTACTTTTATTGCCATTTTAACACATGTCAAGAACACATCTTTCCTCACGCCCACCCTGGGTAGATATGCTGCCAGACAAAAAGCAACGACAAAATAAAAGGAAAACAAGCCATTTTCGCACAGGCCTAAAGAGGGATGTATTCCCAGGTCAGAGCAGGATGAAAAAGAAAGGTTCTGTTCTACATCTGTCTAAAAACTGAACTAAAAAGTTCTGCAAACACAATGTTTCTGACTTCTCACATTAACACACATACTACTAAATAAAAAAAGGCTGATAAAATGTCCAGATGTCCAAGACACTACCCCTGAAAAAAGCAAAGTTATAGAAAGTATTTAAATTCCAATTCTCTGTTAAACAATAAAAGTGCCAGGTGTTCTCCTTGCTGACTACTGAGAGGCACAGTTATTTGAACCTGTATTCAAGAATGCAGAAGGGATTTTAAATTCTATTTTAGAGACGAGTAATAACACCAAAGGAGACACTGGAATCCAGGTGCCAGAAAATTAACCTTAAACCTGAAGAAAGGAATTTGCATGACAGAATGCATGGAAAACATTAAAAGCTTAACACAAAAAAATTTGAAAAAAAAGTAGGTTTTGAAACTATCCTTTCCTCTAAATGAATATATTTTATCAGTCCTTTCAAAAATATTTGGAATCAAAACTTACTGGTTGGTGAAATAATTGCCAACTTGCAGCCATGCTTGTAGCCAGGATCTACTCCCATCAAAGTACGGCCCCTCACAGGGCTGGTCAGAAGCAACTGCCGGAGATTTCTCCCAAACATCATCACAGATTCTTTCTCTGCATCAGATGTCAACTTTGATCTTAGAAGGATGAAAGCAAAAAACATTTTCCCCTCAATTAGCTTTCAAATGCACTTTTGAATTGTTCCGAAGTTTTAAGGCTTTTTCCACTCATGTTTTCATTGTCTTTAAATATTACACTTCCAAGCAAGTTTTTGACACGTTTTAAAAAAAGGATCAGCTATATGATCATCTCATTCTGGTTCTAAGAAAGGAAATCTACATGAAGAGTGTAATAGAAACACCTATAAGAATGTACACATACCGACTAACATTCAAACATCAACTCATAATTTTGAGCAAAGAATAGCTTCCCCTCAAAGCCAATACCTAATTGCAAAGAAAAATGGATTTGAAGAAGGCATAGATCGAATTCATCATAACTTCCCAGTTCTGGAGAAAAATCACTACCCAGCAAAAAAAGGATGATCATTTAGGATAAGAGGTACTAGAGGGAAACTGGAAGGGCCTATCAAATTAATTGCTAACACACCATGACTCATGAGGCATTTAATTTCATCTAATAATTATGTTATTTAAGAGTCATCACAGAAGTGCACAGACTTGAGGTCTTTCTAGGAGGGTATTCTGCTTCCTCAGAACAAAACTAGAAAGCTGATGGGGCCATGATGTTCCCTACCTTCCTTTTCCGTGTTCTTCAACAGAAAGAGTGAGTTAATGCAGCAAGGAATGACTTTGATGACTTTAAGCAAGAACACTTACTGGAGAGTGTTATGAGAAACAAATCAGTCTTGTTGAGTGAAGGTGTGCAAGATGCATGATGTCTTATTTGTCAGATGTGGCCAGTAAGACAATGACTGATAAGGACAAGTATTTTTGTCATGGTATGACATCTTATATAAAAAAAAAGCAAAAATGAAAAAGTAATGGGGACAAAAATATTCATGACCTAGCTGATTTTTTTTCTCTTTTGCAGGTACTCATTGCCATTTTCAGCTGCATTACATTGCCAATAACTACAATAATTAGGCAAGCAAAAGCAATCCAATAAAGCCTTCATATAACTTCAAGGGCAACCAGTGCCTTTATTCTCATTTTCTTTTTACCCATCACTGAAAAGAGTATTATTGGGGTTTATTTTTACAGAAGAGAAAAACCTGCATTCCACTTAAGTAACCCTATAAGAATGGGGCAAGAGAAATTACTCAAGTTGTTTAGGTCAATCAATGCATGACAAGCAGGCTACAAACAGTTCAAAGACAACCCTCATAAGGGCTATTTGACATGACAGGATATGAAGCTGTTCTGAGCAATTTTCAGATGTGGAAGAACTTAGGAGTCTGACTTAAATTTGCCCATGATCCAGCCAAACAACCAGCTCGGCCCTCTCTCATCCCACAGTGGTACAGAAAGAGCTGGTAAGTCCTCGTTATCTCTCACTTGTAAAGTGGTCTAGATCCTTTCACACATTATTGATTGAACATTTTCTCAAGAAGTATGTGACAGCAAAAGGCTCCCTTATATCCTTGTGCTTTTTGGTTCTGTATTGAGTATACCAAATTAACACAGACATGATTTAAAGTGAGGTGGCAGAGGGTATATATGCATTCCAAGACTCCTTAGCAATTCAAACGTGCCCTGAGCCCCAAAGAGCAGACTCTGTATATTGCCACCACTGAAAACAAGATTATGGTAAAAGCTGCAGTAGTTCAGGTAAGTGGTCCTTCCATCCCTGTCTCCAAGCGTGGCTACAAGCAGCTGCCTAGGGAGCCGATGCAGCAGCACTAGTATACCTGACCTGTCCCACAATCTTATCTGCTCAGAGTATTTCCAGAGCTTGACATGATCTGTCTCTATAGTAGCCTATAACAGATCTCTTGTCCAACTATCCGGTCTCCTACTGAACCTACACGCAGTTCTTGTATCTACATAGCCCACTGGCAGCGAGTTCTGCGCATCCATCACAAACTGTGCAAATAGCTGCCGCTTTTTGGTTGGAAACTGATTCTTTTTATTTTTTATGTCTGCCTAGGTCTTATACTGGAAGACAGTAAAAACTTATCCCTAGAAATCCTGTGCCACTCTTCATATGCCATTCATCTCTAAGTCCTGTCTTTTCTAAGCTGAAGAGTCGTAACCTAGTCAATCCTCCTTCACACAGAAATTATTTTATACCTTGTTCCCCTTCACTGGGACCAGCTGTACCAATGGTTCCCTGTTTTGTCTTTATTCCTTAACTAAATAATCTTACCTTCTGAGCACTTAATGTTTCTGTGGAGCTACCTTCCACAGTGCCAAAGTGTCTTTCCTGAGTGTCAGGGTAGCTCAGAGCTCATAATTTCTGTATAAAGAGGAATTACTTCCCTTGCAAGCATCATTTTACACTTATCTCCACTGGATTTCAGTTGCCATTTCACTTCCTGGTCATTCAGTCTTGCAGCATCCTCCTCCCATTCTTAAAAAATTAAACAAAAATAACCCAATCCGCAGCCTGAGCTTCTTCCAGGGAGAGTCCAGGGACATGGGCTGGAGGCGTTGGTTGAATTCTAGCCCATGCAATCACCAGAACAATTTGATGTCACTTGTGAGAGACCAGAGAGAGCAAAGCAAATAGCTAAGCCTCAAAGCCATATGGATCTTCTACATACACACACAACAGAGATTCAACCAGCCACACGTGCATAGAAACAAAGTTTAAAAGTGCCTTGTAAACAAGGCAAGGTTGAATGCTCCTGGACTGGAGGCCTTGTACAGAGACAGGCCACGTTCCAGCTTTCCATCTACCCCAGAGATACGGGGTCCCTACTGCCCACAAGGCAAAGTCCTCCCACACTGCAAATTCACATCAGTCCACCTGTGAAGGGAGACTTGCGTAGGAATTAAAATTGCCCCTAAACACATGCTATTAGTTAAGTGCACCTTATGGAAATCATGTTTAAAATTGGCATGGATATACAGAAACTTTTATAGTAACAGGAAATGTTACTGAAAGTGCCAGGTGCGTAGGGGGAGCATAACGTATGTCCTTTCTATTACATAATATCCTGTATTTTTTAATTTCAAATATAGACCTCTCTTCTCTCTCTAACTGTGTCTCACTCAACACTTGTATCAATGACATGATCTACTGTCCCAAGTACTGGCCCTTAATTTCAAGTTTGGGATAGTCATTTGATCCTCAAACAAATATCAAGCTGCCTCAAACAATCTAATATCTTTCTCTTTTTCAGTGCACTACTGGCTCCATCCAAATGGCAAGATGCCCAGCTTCGTGTTTTTCCAATTTGTGACAATTCTCATTAATATGGCAGCGATATAAGGCAGAGGCGGATAGCAGTCCTCCTCTCTAAACACCAGAGGAACGGTTATTTTGTAAAAAAAACAAACCAAACCCCTTCTGTTGCTACTTTATAAAAAAAGTATCAACCAAGTCAGAATTTCAAGCCCCTCCCTTGAACTCTATGAAGCACTCAGACTGTACATCACTAACAGGTATATTGTAATAAAAGCAAATAACTTAATCATGACCTACTAGCTTCTATAGTCGATGTTATAAGAGTCAGTTTTTAAACTGAGATTTAAAACTCCCCTCTTCCACATACAGTCTGAGAGGCAATCCTTTCCGTGGAAAAATATCTGCAAACTAGCTTCAGGTGCGAAACAAGATATACAGAGAAATGTTTGTGTCCCTGAAGACACAGGAGAGAAAGCACTCACTTCAAGAAAGTATGGAAAATTAGGAAAGGATTATCCATTAAAAAAATATGTCCGTGCCACATCACTTGCATCAAATCCTGATGGAATCATTCCATGCAGTACTGCAACAAAATAAAATATATTTCAAAGAGCCAAAAGCAACACTGGACATTATTATACCAGATACAAGAAACGATGGTATCTGACAGAGTGGAAGAACGGAAATTAAACAATAAATAAGGTAACTGTCTTGCTGGCAAGTTTCATTCTTCTGATCACTAGAAGCACCAGAAATTTCAATACGCTCTTGGAAACTTTCTGTTCCAACATTTAATGATAGTAAAAAGAAAAGAAAAAAAGAACAGTGGGGGGTGGGTTGGAAATATTAATGCTAAAAGGAGGTATTGAATACTTTAGCAGCCCTTTGCAACAGTCCTAAAAATCAGCTTCTGGTGTGGGTGGAAAGAGAACAAAAGCAGGATAAGGGTTAAGTGGTCATGGACCAGGAATACTACTGGCAGGTACTTTGCATTCCTCTCTATAGGAGATCCTTCAGCTTTTCCTAAGCAGACACCACCAATCATGCAAAATTATCACAAAGAGTGAAACATAAGCAGACATCCACTTAGGAACAGGCAGTATTCTTTGCATTTATGACTTGTGAGCTGCATCTAGGAAGTAGTAGGGAAGGAAGCTTTTTTTTTTTTTAAATTAAGAGAACAGAAAACCTCCAGCAACCTACTACTGCAGCAGCCCTCAGTGTTACACACAACACACAGGTCACAAGCATCCTGTGGTAGGAACCACAAAGCAAAAACACAATAAGAGAGAAGAAACCGTATGTCAGTTTGCTTATTTATGATAAAACAAAACCCTACTAAAAAGTAAGTCTTTTTTCTTTATTTTAAAAGAGTTTGATTGTAGAGAAGGCTAGGAATGACAACTACTTTCATGGTCATGTGACAGAAGCCAACAGTCGGACTCACCATCATGAGATGTTCATCATTTTGGCCAAACAATAGACACAATGCCTCCCCTCAAGTAGCTACATGTACTGTGGTCACAAAAAAAACCCCAGTGAACTCAGCACTTTCAAAAAATCCGTGAAATTCACAGTAGCAAAAAACAGGCTCGCTCATCAAAAGAGGTGAAGCAAGATTTCTTGCAAAGTAAAGAGCAAACACAACATACTGCAGTGAAGAAACCCAAAAGACATTAGAAATATCTGCTGTTCAAAACTTTAGCTGACAGTTCTTTTCAGAGGGGAAGAACATAGAACATTCAGCCAATGATGCTCATGAAAAAAAGTATCAGGAAAACAACTCCAATTTGAACAGAAACATAAGAGCACAGCCAGGCAGGTCCAGAAGCACTACAGTTCAGAATGTGATTGCTGATTTTAGGTACTGAATAACCAACACGTCATTTTGATACAACGGTGTCATTTTAACATTTCTGGTCCAAGAAACAGGGTCTCTTTCATAAACTCAATTTGAACTACCTCAAAACAGGTATTAAAATTTAGGTCACCTATCAGAAAGCCTTGCCAGAATCAAAACTGGTATGCTTTAGGGAGCTTCTGTTGTATTCAAGAGAAGAATCACACCACCAGTACTGTTAGCCATTAGAAGATAATGCTTTTAGAATGTAGACTTTTACATCTTAAATCATTCTAATTATGTGGTAAACTCCTTTACTACATCATGAAAATACCCTATTTAATTAATGTTACTTTGATACTAAGTTTTAAGTCTCCTTTAAATTTAGAACAATATTACAGTTCTTACAAGTGCCACTTTGTCTGATGACATAATTACTACAGTATCACCAGAGATAAGTTTACTGACTTCTCTAGAGCCATCACAATACCCATAAAATTGTACCAGACCAACACTATGACTAATTGGTTCACCACAAAGTGCATATGACAAACATGAGGGACACTTCCAACCACAACAATTACTTTGCTGGTTTCTTTCAGACAGGTGAAAGAAGGAGGCAGATCAACGTCACTTACACTACTAGTGCTGTGACATGATGAGATGCTGGGAAAATTCAGTGACACAATGGTTTATGCTAATATGAAGATAAAGACTCAACTATTATGGTAATGTAGATCTAAATTGTACTTTATTAAAACATACAAGCAACATATATGTAAACACGTAAAACATCTTCACAGAAAGATCATTTCTCTACTGTAGCCTAAACTGGACAGGGTCACAAATTAAATCTACATAACCAAGACTACACAGTTCATTTCTTCTGTAAGCACAGAGGATTAAAAACACACTGCTATTTTCAAACGGATAAAAGATATTCTAATAAAAAGCTGGTGATGGAATTTTTAAAGAAATTGGTAGTATGAAAATACACATTCACTCTGGGCTTACCTGAATTCTCTACAGAGGAGAGGATATATAAGGCGTTTATATGCATCCTCTACTGAATTCCGTAGTATCCTCATTAATTCTGGTTTTAAAAATTGTTTTGGTCTCCATCTGCAAAAGAATAGAAAAAGTAAAATCAAAAGACATTTTAAGAACATATGCAAGATCTCAGATAAAAAGGGAATTTTCAAAAAAGACTTCTACATTGAGTGTAATATCCTATAAACTGCAGAATTACTACAACAATTAGGCAATGAAATCATAACTTCAAATATGAATGGAATGAGAAGGTGCTCATGGTTCTGCTATCAGACATGGGACAAGGCCTATCTCTCTTCCTTTTTTTTTGTTAGGTATTAAAATGCAATCATATTTTATGTTTTAAAGAAAATATAAAAAACTGTTACTCTTCATTTTAAGAGGTCAAAGCTTACCACATCTGAATGAAGAACTTCATTCCATATTACCATTAATGTTGCCTTATTTGCTATTCCTTGATACATAAAAAACCCCAACTAAATATCCTGTGAGCGTCACTGCAGAGCTACTGATGTAAGGCAACTGTGTCCAGACAGACATTCAAGAGCTAAACTAATGTCAGTTAATGAAACCATTCAAATTTCATATGTAATGCTTTGAGTATCTCTATTCACACTCAAAATGTAATCTATCAATTTTGCAGGAGTCCTTAAACAACAAAAATCAAACAATTTGCACATTATTTTTTTCCTCTTTTACACGTTAGTGATATATTTAAAGTGTAGATAATATTCTAGAAAAAGGGAAAATGAAATAAACAATACCAAACAAACACAAGACTATTTCCCAACTTTTTCTAAGCCAAACTCTTTGGAGCATTCCCTTTTCTAAGGAGGCTGTGCGCAGTGGTCATAGCCATAATGACAATTACTTCAAATTTTGTCCTAAAATACACCTCAGTTTCAAAGCTCCTAAGAACAGAGTTCCCAGATATTTACTCCACTGATCTTTTTGTTTTGGGCAACATTAGTGGTGGGGCAGGTGGGGAAGTCCTTGAACAAGCACAACTGACTCACTGAGATTGCCCACACAATGAGAAGGAAAAAAGATTGAGGAGACGCAGCCAGATTATTATACTTAAACAGAAGTAAAAACTATGAACATTTTCTATTACAGTCCACCTATTTAAAATTTCTTTTTAAAATACTGATAACATTAAGAGCTTTTGTCATTTACTGTACTTTTTTACATGTCTGGGTCCCTAAATGCAAAGTGAGATACATACATATATTTTTAATATGTCTGGGTAAGTTTTCTAAGTTATTCAATTTGTTTGGTTGGGTTTTTTTAAAATGCAACATCATAGAATTATGGCCATTTGATAATGTGCCCAGGTGCAGGCTGAGGCAAATACAGGACTGGATTTTACTTTTGAATTTATTTACTTACGCTCACTCAGAAATACTTAGAATCCTAAATTGCTCCTACCCAGACAGCTTTTCAGTTGTTTAAGGGGATCTACAATTTCCTGAAACAGCTTTTCCAAGTGTCTGTGCATATAATAGTTGAGCAATGTGTGATCGAGTCAACACTGCATTAACAGACAGACACAGGAGCGGAATTAAGCTTACCATTTAGTTTTACAACATCCAGAGCTGTGAGTGCTTAGCCACATGACCTCATCACTTTGCTAACAGTTTTTGCAAATAGTTCTATTATACTTATTTGTAACTAGAGACTCTTTCCATACCTATATAAAACTGGCAAAGGCTTTAAACCCTCTTATTGCCATCCAATTCTATAAACATGAAGTTTTTACAGGTGGTAAGTCTGACTACACTCCCCCAGAAAGTATCCTCAGCACAAATAAGAATGAATTTGGAAACCTGGCAGCTGTTTCCCCCCTCTTCCATCCATTAAAGCTAGTTAGCAAACCTTTCCTCTGTAAATAGGTTATCAAAACAGATATTTTTATTACCTGCCTGTATAGAAGTAAAAATTATTTAGGCAACATTCTATTCAAAACTGCTACAAATGCAAAAATATCCAAACGGTAAGTTCCATCACAGCAAACACTGCATTTTAATCATTCCAATACTTCGTAAGAAAAGAGAAAAATCCACTTCGCTGCAAAAACCAAAGCAAAAGCATGTGTGTATATTTTTAAAGATCATCACAGCCTGGTTAAGCTTCCCTCTAAGAACAGATTTTTCTTGATTATTTAATCAAGAGCTGACTTTTGAAGCCCTTTAAATGAAGCCCTATTTAGAGAAACCCCATATAAATAATATCATGTTACGCTGCTCATCAGCTCTCCACGTGCGTGTGCCCACAACAGGGACCACCAGAACCATAATGGCTTAGACTACTGCTACACCTCAGAGGGTGAAACCATACATCAGCAGAATTAACATAACCCACGTTAAGAACCACTAGTACTAATTAACTAATTCCTGTTCCAGGAAGAGCACAGCTAGGCTTTTAGACCTGACACATAAAAAGCAGAGCTTTGTTTTCCTCCAAGACATTATATGAAACTGGTACCAAGCTGGCAACCACAGAGAAATCACGCCTTTAAGGCCTGTACCATGGACTCTACACAGGATCTGAGAATTTTGTCTGGAAACTGAAAAAAGATTGTCAAACACTGAACTTCATTTTCAAAGCTGCAATCCCACTTCAGAACAAAAATCTCGCCCCCTCCCAAGGAACAAACCCATGCCGTCTTTACACTCAAAGCCAACTAAGCAGCCCCTCTCCGACTGCTTCGCACTGATCCTTTTTCCGTGTCCCACTTCACAACTAAGCGTTTGGGATCAGTGCAGTTCTACTGTTAATTGAGCTCGGTTCGCTGTCAAACCAGAGATGCCATCTTCTGGGGAAAAATACAGTCCATAGGGCCAGGCATAAGCATATTCCTGAGTTTTCAGCACAAACCTGAATTTCAAGGAAACAGATGCTTCTACAGGCTAATAAATATTCTGAACTTGCAAAGAAAATACAGTCATCTTAGAGAGCTTCTACATAGAGCTCAATGCAATAATGAACTCTCGTCTTCCAAACCCAGTTTCCATCACAGTGGCATTTAATGCTAAAAGATTTGCCTCAGAAGAACACATAAAGGTCAGCATATTTGCTACTAATTCGATAGGCAGTAGGTGATGCTATTGTGTGGCTAGAATGCTGGCCAAAAACTCTGTAGCGGTGTGGCATTTCTGGTTCTGCAACCGATTGTGTGTGTGACATTCAGTAAATTAGTTAATACCTTTGCAAAGTTTCGAAATCCTTGCCTCAAACAAAAGTTATTAACCTTCTGGTCTCACCAGGAAATCCATGCAATGAAAATAATGCAACTCCCACCCTTGGGCAATCATTTCCAAGCTTGCAGGGTATAATACACATTTATTATTTATCAATTTGATAACACAGTTGCCAATCTAATGAGGACGATCAGAATCTGTCCTAGATGTTAATGCAGCAACATCTACTAAAATCATTCCTTCTGAAGTTTTCTGATGGTGGAGAAGTTCTACTTAAATAGTAAAAAGCCATAAGCATATATAGCCTCATGAATGCTAAGTATTAATAAGTAGTTCCGTTTCCAAGGTCAATATTCTTTTTATCAGGATGACTCACAAAAGTGTAATCAACCAAAAATATCCGCATTTACATCCCACTTTCATTTGTGTAGCAGTGACAAGCTGTTCCATTATCTGCAGCTAACAGTGCTTCCAAATTCTGTCATAGACGCAGTAAAAGCAAGACTGACAGATATGTTCTGCCTACAGAATACACATCTTGGGGGGAGGACAGAAATTCCATTACAGGTATTAAAACTAGAATGAAACTTAGGAGTGTTTATGAATCCTGATACTTTTTTTTTTTTTTGGGGGTGGGGTGGGGGGGGGAGTTTCTTACTATTAGTGCTGGATCATATTATGTTATCTGGCCAAACAATATTTTAACTCTTTCAGAGGCTTCAGCGTTGGAAACAGAACTATTAAATTTCTACAGTGAAAAAAGAACATTTTTACCACATCCATTTCTTGGACTTGGTGTGGAAGAAAAGTACATGCTAAAGCAGTACCACAGTATACAAATTTTTTTGGTTATTCAATTTTAGGATGCAAAGGTAGGAGTTTCTAAGACATCATTAGAACAATGACAAATATCTCAAATGATTGAGAAAGAGAAACCTATCTTTTATACATGCAAGAAAGACGCAGTTTAGATCACAGTATTCTCCAGTAGAGGACATCAAAGTGCAGTTTCCAAGAAAAAGACTGACAGATATTGCACAAAGCCACTTATATTTAACTTAAACTTTTGCAAAAAACCCTCAAAATTATGCAACATTAAACATCTCACTACAGGCTTAAAAGCAGTAACTTCTAAGAGCAAATCAGTAAGGAATAAAAGAATCACCCAAAATTTCTAAAAATTCAATTGCTTGAAGAATGGTGCCAAAACTCCCCAGATATGGCCAAAGGCATGATCTTTTCAGCATAATGCTACAAGCAGTTGCAAATACAGAATAAAAATTATCCACTTGCTAGTTTCATCTCATCTAATAAGTGTTCGTTTAAATTGTTCTCTTAATGTAATGAGACATGTGAGGTACATTTCAGTACGCAGCTGTCTATAGAAAAAAAAAAAAAAGATTTCTGTAAGAATATGTATCTATGCAGACCTTTCATTGACACACCACCAACAGAATTCATTCTTCACCCCGTCAGGAATGTTGACCTTCACTGTCAGGATCTTCAGATTTTCCCCTCGGTTAATGGCCAGAATCTGAGTGCAAACATAAATGGCAGAGACAGATGACACACAAAATATCCAAAAGATAAACTTATCAACATTTGTGTACGCGCTTGCTTGACATTCTGTAGCAAATCATGATGGTGGTACAGTAAATCAGTTCACAAAGTACTAGCATGTACAGATAATATCCACAACTTAAACACAGATTAAATCATGCCGTGGCATAACAAATTATACATTTTTCCTGGAGTCTGCAATCTCGAGATCCAGTTTATCTTAAACACACTTACAATACAAGTCAGCATGAATTTAGTCGGTGGAATAATCATGTTTAATAACCCAAATTAAAACTAAAGAAATGAATTGAAAAGCAGTTGCAATCAGAACTAGAGATCAAAAAGAGGAAAAAGTTAGTCCTAAGCTTCAGGCTTCATTTAGCTTCCTAAGATCAATCCAAATTTAAAATTAATTATGAATCGGAACTTGTGACACAAAGGTAATCAGCCTAATTTGAAAGAGGATGAATTTTTGAGTTATTCACTCCTAGTCCATAAATAGCTGAAAATATTGTAGATACACTCTTTACATTAATACTAATGGTCCAGCTGTAAAATTTATGCGCATTTTTCTAGCAGAGTCTTGTGTACACAACTGCGTATTCATGATCTAAAGCTAAAACTGTGCTATCTGCACACAGACTTCTATTTTAAATGGAAGTCTGTGGCTCTGCATTTAAAACCAGGATCACAATACGAGTGGTGGATCCTGGAGGATGGTGGTGGGTATCTACTAGTCTAACCTCTCGATGAAGATGCTGAGTGTTCACCTGAAGCAATCCTTACGGTATGTATTAAGAAAACTCACCGGTCAATGGATTTTAGAAACAGAACAACAGTTAGAAGCAGCTACAAATAAAACCCACATGTTTTTAGATTTCATTTTCCCTTCTAAAATACTTTAAAGTGCAAAAATAAAAAAAAAACCCTGCTAGAAGTTGACATTCCTGTATGACTACACATGTTGCTGTATGTAGCAGGCCCTGAGCACTGTCACAACAGAGCATTCTGTGTCAATCATGAACTTTAATTCAATCACTAGTTAACTCAGACATGTCACATATGTTAAATACAATGGTTTAAAATGACTCCAGGACATAGTACCAATTTATATTCCTCAGCCTTACTGCTCCTGTGACATACCAGGCCTGACATATCATTGAACAACAAAGCTAATAATAAAGATTGCATGTGAAATATTATAGCATCTGGTACCTTGACTGCCAAAGCAAATGTTTTCATGGCAAGATTAGAAAGACACATTTTAACAAATCAAATGCTTTCGTGTTTATTCTGATTTTATTTAAAAAAAAAAGAGAGAGAAAGTTAAATGTCAAGCTAAAATGAAATCAAAATGATGCTCACAACAGAGAATGTATCTGATAAAATTATAATGTCATCATTCAGCACACTGTTTGCGGGGTCAGTATTTGCATCACATTTTGTTTCCTGGCACTCTGTCTGCAGAATGTGTCAGTTACCTGAACTTAAACCAGCTGTATTGCAGTCACTATTATTTTTTACTTTTTTATTCTTTAACAGTCTGCCTATTCTGTTTTGTGACATGCGTTCACAGAAGAATTATCATCCAAGAAACACTCAGTTAAGAAGGTAATTACTGAATTTCTCCTCCTAAGACAATAAAGGTGTTTTTTGTTTGGTTTTTTGTGGGTTTTTTTTGTTGAGGTTTTGGGGGGGGTTTTGTTTGTTTGGTTGGTTGGTGTTGGGTTTTTTTGTTTGGTCTTTTTTTGGAGTTTTTTGGGGTTTTTTTTTTTGGTTTGTTTGTTTTTTGTTTTTTAAGTAACAGGTTCAAATACAGTTATTCTAGACACCAAGTAAGATTCCAGTTCTGGGGAAAGACTGTTTTCATGCAAGACTGGAACAGATCCAGGGGAAAGGTTAATAAAAACAACATACATTTTTAAGAGAAAGCAAGAACAATAATTTGATCTAGTCACAAGATGTATCAAACTTTATTCTGTTTATCAGAAAAATATAACATCCTTCATTTTGCACAGCTTTCCTCTATGTTCCAGATTTACTTACACTCACTGAATAAGTTTTGTATATTTTGCCAAGGACTTTAATTTCCAATTCCTTTTTAAGTATGAGATTGAAAATAGAGCACTTGCCTCAAACATTACACTTTATTCATTAATTCTTTTCCTCCCACCAATTCAGTCATCTCCAAATAGAGAAAAGCAACCCCTAGGCATACACAAACACTGAACTGTTTACAATTAGTCAAAAATTCAAATAAACTCTTGAAAGACTTTTTTTCCTTAGTTATTACAATGTTGGTATAGCTACCCAACTACATCCTGAGTCCTGTTAGGTTCTCCTTGCTGCCAAAGGAAGGAACTGTGGCTGAACCTCCTGACAGCAAAATGTTCCAGCTGGAAACACCCACAGGTATCCCATCATGTCAAAATCTGGAGTCAGCCTTTTTAAACAAATAAAGGGTTGGGTTTTTTTTCTCATTTCAGGTTCAGTATTTTAACTTTTTCAGTCAAACAACCCGACTCCATGCCAGTCCTGATTATTTCGTGGCACGTCTCAACACACAAAATGACAATGGCACAGAAAGCAGCGCAGAACTACAGCGCGTGCAGTGACAGCTGCAGAAGCGCAGAAGCACGCTGCAGCTTACTGCACACCAGTTTGCCATGCTGTAATGCACGCTGCAACGCACCCCCACGGCTACAAATGTTTTGCTCATAAAGACACAGCTTGTGCTCTTACAGGTAACACTCTAGTCTACTGCTCATCGCCTTTGCTTACGTGTAAGCCAGAGCAGAGTTAGGGTTGTACACAGAGCTTTAAGACTACCAGCACTTCCATACTCAGGCGATGACCAGTTTCGGTGCAGTATTTTATGGAATCCTTTATTTGCAGCTCTGCAAAGAAGTGATTTAAAGCTGACTTCTACTTTTGCCTCTAGCTAATTGCATTGAGAACACGTGTCTGTGCGCAGTCGCTAAAGGAGTACCTTCACAACAGTGAATTTTGCAAGTGTCCTTCAAACACAGCTATTTAACCTGCAGTCCTGGGGGATTAGTAAATTTTATAAATCCCTCTGAGTTTCAGGCTTCCCTAATATCTTTTTTAGGTATAAGGTTCTTTTAAAAATCCTGAACCAAACCAGAGAATTTCTTCACCTGAAGACATCTACACCTCTGTCAAAGCACGTTCAAGAACACGTTTTTAACCAGCTATTTGAATGCACAAATGAAGTATTTCTTCAAAGTCATAGCTGAAGGAGAAACTAAAGACTTTTAGGTATTAAAAGGGATGGTTATAACCCAAGAAAATTAAAGAGGAAGAAAATGGTCATTTGCATCAGCAGGGCAGTAAGGTCAGGTAATAAAGAAATTGAAAGTTATGAAAAAGATTTGCAAAAGTACAATACTAGGGTTTAAGTTTAAGGAAGAAATGGCAGATACGGAAAACACTTTTTCTTTCCTTATTTCATCATCAAAACACAAAAGGGAGGCAAAGAAAGGAACTGGAAAACTTACAAAGAACCAAAAATCAACAGAAATGAGAAGTTACAATATTTTTACAAAATAGGGAACTCTGCAAACCGCACATGTCAGAGGTGATCATAAAATGCGTTTTTTCCTCGAATAGTACAAAGGAGCCCTGATGTATCTTGTGTCCTGAAACCTCAATGAAGCACAAACAAGTCAGATTTTTAAGATTCGTAATAGAGAAATGTTCAATGTGTTAGAATACACAATAGCAGTAATATACAGATGAAAGACAACACAAGAGTGCACAAACATTCTGTGACTACAGGACTACCAACTGCAAGAACAGTTATTACTTCATTGGAGAGCCAGAATGGGGAAAGAAAGAGGCATTAAGGTTAGTGACAGACACAAGAAATAAACTGAAACAGATCGAGCTTATCTTAACATCAAACAGATGAACTAAGGACACATCCTGGCCAAGAAACAGTTCAGCCACATGGTCAGAGTGCTGATCAGGTTTGGGAATTCTGGTTTCTAACCCTGACTCTACCTGAGCAACAGTTTTCCTCATGTAAAACAGAAAAAAAAAAAAGGATGCCTCAAACAAGTAGTAAATCATACTATCATCCCAGAAAACACCTGTACACCCAATACACATTGCATATCTCAGTATTCACTACTCAGTGCAGGAAAAACTAAACAGTCTTTGACAGCCAAAGTATTCATTCAGCAGTAAAGCACCCAAAGAAAAAAATCCATACAGCAAAACAATCTCCTGATGAATCTACAAATCTTTGTGATATGTCACCACAGTAGTTTTAGCTTGCTCTATTGATGTTTCCAGGCTCTCTAGAAGCAAGATTTCACCAAATAATTACTGATAGAAATACAGTCAATGTTCATACCGAGTACAAAGAGAACAATTACAGGTACCTCTTCAAACATCTACAGAAGGTCTGTCCATGAAAATCACTTGTAGTGATTTAGTCTTTCACCTAACACCATCCATATTGGGAGGTGGGGGGGAGGGTTTAAAACTAGCCCATACATGTCATGAAATATTTTTTGTAATAAATTCATTTCAACACATGTAAGAAAATCCTTTATTAATTCAAAACATCACACTGTTTTAAAATAGCAAGTAGAGAGAAAATGAGAGCATATCACAGATATAAAAGCAAAAGCTGTAAAATAAGGCAGTCTTCTAAAAGAAAAAGACATTTCTGGTTGGAAGCATCTAAGAGGGTCTTTTTTGTAGGGTTTTTTGCTTTGGTTTAGTTGTTTTGTTTGTTTGTTTTAAAAGCTAGGTAATTGGGACCAAAATAAGAGACAATTCACTTGGTGATTAATAGTGAATCAAGGCAAAGGTCTTGACAGTTGCATTGAGTGCATCACATTTCAACCTTTGAACTTCAGTAACAAGGGCAGCCTAGCTATCGAGTCATCAGCTACTCATCAGCTAGTAAGTTTGCTTTGTCCCTCATTTCTTATTCTTGTTATGTAGGTGTAGGCCTGGGGCTTTGGATAACCAAAGATGCTTCACAGAAGGGAATACTGATGACTTGCAAAACAAACCCATTTTTGGGGTAGTGCACGGGATGTTCTCCTGAGCCTTTCTATTTTGATTGTTCAACTTTTACATGAAGTTGCTGCTGACAAGAGCTGCTTTTGTAGGTCATCTTCAATTTCAGTTTTCTGAATGCTTCCCTGATACTTCTCACCAGTTTCACTTGACAGGTTTAGTGTCAAATGGCTCAGAGCACTCTGACTCAGTGCTGCAGCAAACATCCAAAGGAAACAAAGAATAAGTTTATCCAAGTTTGCTTCAAATACTTACATTCCAAACACGCAGCTTCCACTACTACACCACTACAACACAGTCTTCCCCCTACAGACCATAAATTATTGCTTAGCCTTAGTCCCACTCCTGATAACACTTGCTCTGCACTTGTCACTGGGGGAACGGAGGGAGGGCATGACATACACTGAAAATAAATCACATCAGTATTGAAATATCTGGTACATAAATAATTCTAAATATTTGTTTAGTGAGAATTAATTAGACAATGGACATACTGAATAAACAGTCCTCTGCTCAGTTCCTTATGACAGATTAACACCTTAGTCCTGTATTTCAAGAATCTGAAAGTCTCTATTACCTTTGATAACTGAAGAGCAAAATCAAGTATCTTTAGAATCAGTTTTAAGCAACAAAATCCAAAAGCAAAGACATCTTTGCTATAGTTAAACTTCTAAGAAAAAAAATACAAAATTTGTAGGTATACCTGATGATGCTGAATGGTCTTTATATTGCAAGAAAACTCATGGTACAGCTGGAATTTATCGATGTCTTTTTCATTTCCACTTTTGGAAGACACTTTTGCCAAGGCTGACTGGATACAAATATACCTTTGCTGACATCTGAATAAAAGAAACTAATGTTAATAAGGTATTTTAGCATGAAACTTGTAACAGTTTTTATTTAATACAAGCACTAATGACTTAAGTTTGCAGACTGCCCACTTACAAGTTATGTTAACTCTAATTGCCTGCACAACTGTATTACATACATATCTTAGTGCTGAGACTGACATAACATATACTGACTGAAACATACAAAGAGAAGAAATTCAAGCAGACCTCAGAAAAAGCTGAACACAACCCTTCTCCTGAAAGGAATATATACTCAAAAGCCACCATCTGCACTTCAGTTTGGTCAGTTATTGGTTCAATTTCACACAAGAAATTTTGGGAAGTTGCAAAAAATTATAGTAGTTATCTATTTTATACAAATGCAACACCTTTCTTGAATCTACCCAGCCTCCAAGTTAATTTCTTGCTTTGACTACTTAACACCCATAAAAGTTTTCATTATTTTTAGGAGTAACAGGGATCCCAAAAAAATAGCTTCCCGAATGCTCCTCATGATTATTATACATACAACACACTTTACATCAACAGGATACATCTGTAGAGCATTGCTGTGCTATAGCCTTTTGATGGAGTTGGCCATTACTCATGATAAACAGCAAACAAGGGTCAACTAAACAGAACTGAGCCGATTCAAACTAACATGGCATGCTTATAAGGTGGCACCTGTTCTTTGATAACCCTGTTCTCTGTCCCAAGTGGTACACAGCAGAGGAAAAAAAAAAACCAACAAGCAACTATTACTTTGTCACACCAACCCCCTGGACATGACAACCTTAAATTCATTACGTAACGAAAGAAAACTTAAAATTCAGCTAACAGTCAAAGGATTAATAACTCCTGCTTTAAAAACAGTCATATTTGTTTTCCTTATTGACTACCAATGCCAAAATCGAGCATTACTGCACACTAATTACACTGACTGATGCCAAGCACTAAATTTTGGAGCAATAGCTTAAGCAGATGGACCTCTGAAAACTTAGAGCTTGAAGGAAGTGCAAGGAGAGAAAGCTTTCCCTTTTAGATCACCAACTGCAAGGGACATCGGCTCTATATGGAGCAGAGCCACAGAGAACTTTTCAGTCTTTGGGAGTCTCAGCATCACGCCATGTTCACAGCAGATGTCTCTTCCACTGACAGCCACACAGGCAGAAAAGCTAAAGAATGTACCTCCAGCACAAGTGAAGGAATGAACCTAAATCAATCTCACAGTAACACTTTTCACATAATTCAAAAAAGTTAATTACGTATCTGTACACTAGGAGACTGAATCTTACTTCCTAAACTTTCCTGATTACGCGGTAAGAGTCAAACTTACAATTTCCTGATAAAATCCAGTGTATCTTTATCTTTAGCGAAGATGTCAGCTAAAATATGCTGTACTCCAGCCTCTACTTCCTGGATAGATGAAAGTCCTTAGAAGAAAAAACACTTAATTATAAAAAAAAGCTAATATGAAAAATTACTTTACACAACTGCACAAGCACTAAGAAAATACATACAAGCTGAAAGAAAATTGATGCAAGATAGACTGATTTGCAAAGGTTTCAATGAGGAATCCTAATTCATTAGATTTTTTTTTATTAACTAAGATTCCTTTCCAAGACATCTGAAACCATTATATTTTTCAATGAGCCTAAAGTGACCAATGCAGTATCATAAGTCAAAATGACATTAAAATGAGAGAAAGATAATTTCTTTTTTACTTTGGTGCTAACAGATCTTGACATTTATGATGCAAATGAATTATTTACAATAGTAAAATTGGATATTTAACTATAACTTTTGAGGTTGTAATAAAATGAATAATTGCAGCAGAATTCTACACATTTTGCTACTGATATGGAAACTGCCTAAAATCTCTGCAGGCAATCCTGTCTTTGTGTAATAGTTTTGTATTTCCACTGGTTTGTAACAGGAGTTTGCACAGTGACACTTCTGAGGTCAGGGTACCCTCATCTTCTCCCACAAAACACTGTTCAAACAGTTAAGTTATAAAATGTCTCCATAGACAAAGTATTCTAGAGAGCTGATAACAGAATCATTCAGCTTTCCAACACACAGAACCATCCCACAGTTCAAAAGACCAGAAGAGGTGGCACTGTATTCTCCTTAGCACAGCGGTTGAACTGGACCAGAACCAGAAGGCAATGAAACAAAACTGACATCTTGTATTTTAAATCAACATATCTAACTCTGTTTCTAGCAACAGTCAGTAACAAATGCTTCAGAGCAAAACCCAAGAATTCTAGAGCTGGCAGATACAGCATTAGCTGTCTCCTTAAATACACATTATTTTTCGCTCTGCTGTCTAATGGACTAGCAATATCTTGAAAGAGCTTTATTAACGCCTTTTTTTTTTTTAAAAAAGAAATACTCCATAGCTCTAGTAACTAATATTTGTATTGAATCCAGAACCCTGCTTCTTTTTGGTCTATAGTTACACACTATAAAAAATTAATCTTGCCCTTTTTTAAGAAGCGGAAGCTAAACTTACCCACAAGAAAAAAAACAAGTGAGAATAAGAATATGTTATTAAATGAATGAACTGATCAGAAGTTGGGGAATTTGGATCCTTAACTTCTATGAGTTAATGTTTCTTATGGTAAAAGTAATGTCATGTCAGAATACAAAGCTAATGGAATTATAAGATATGCATTACATTGAGTATGAACTGAGACACTCAAGTATCAGAAGTGTACATGGCAACATTATTATAATTCTAGCAGAGAATTTGAATGAGATAGAATAGGCTAAAACCAGTCAGGATTTAAAAAATAAACAAAACCTTCCCATTCAACAATGACCACTCACATGGGCATTTTACTGTGTCAATTGCAAAAAGAGCACATATTTGTGTGATTAGAGAAACATTTGACCATGCACGCAACTAAAAGGAAGAACAAAGTTTTCTGGTGCTCCTGCTTCCTTAACTCTCAAATAGCTGGCTTTGAAATATGAACTGCTGTTTTTATTTCAGCTTATTTTTAGTGCAAGTTTAAAAACACTGAGAATTTGAAAGAACTGTATTAAGATTTGCTGAAAACTTTTCTGTATGGCAAATGGCTCATCCCTTTAAAAAAAAAAAATCACTCTGATCTTAAGCTGTATATAGGTTGTCAACCTGGCTCCCAAGTTAATAAAAGTGACCCAGTTCATAAATTTATGTAATTTCTGATGTGCCTTTCAAATGAAAACCATTATATAAACCTAGGCAACATTATTTTTAGCACAAAATTGAAAATAGGTGTACTGATTTTCAAAAACTGAAATGTTTATGCTGCAACGAATAGCACTTCCTTCTGAATGCACCCTGAATAATTTATTTGAATTTTCACTGTGAAGATTTTCTTTTGGCTCTTTAGACTCTGCCAGAATAGTCAGATATGTGGTTGCAGTGTACTGTTGTATGAAGTAGCGACACATGCTAAAATGCAGTAATTAAACAATCAGAATATTTGGTAATTGATTTTTCAATGCAAAGTTAGGATAATTTTATAAACAATATTTAAATAAAATAAAAGAACAGCTGAAGTGAGAAGAGTAGGATTCAGCCCCACTAAGGAGGTTTGGTACCAGTATGTTAAAATCTAAGTATTCAGGCAGGGAAGATTAAAAGTATGTCTCTATTTTAACACCATACAGAAGGTTGCAGCATTCTTCGTATTTTATTGTCAGAGATTGCCCCCTACAGATTCACCCATAACTGCATTCACAAAGAAACAATTTTGCAGTCTATATGTGACAATCATATTGTTAAAGATCCTGCTCAAATTTCAGAAATTACGTCTTCTCCAACCCTTACTGTCATTCAGTAACAAAAAACTCTCCCACTCACTCCCAATCACCAAGGCCAGTTTTTATTAAGGTATGCTTTGATGGGTGACAGTACAGAGTATGGGCACAAGCCCCTGTACAATCAGCATTGAATCTTCAGTAAATAATTTAAATAGAACCATGGAGAGGTCTCAGGTGTGCAGCACAGTTTCCTCTCTCTTACCAGTAAATACAGATGTCAATTACAACATCTCCAGACTTTTGTCCCTTGTATACCAGAATTATTACTATTTACAATACAAAAAGACAAGAAAGTTTGGAGAGCCATTAAGTGTAAACTCTTACCACATGTTGCTAAAAGAACTGTTGAATTTCAAATAGTTGCATAACTTCCAGCAACATCAGAACAATTAAAGTGATTCCCCTTTTACAATGTTTTCAGACACTTAGGACATTATTGCTCATAGAAGCAGAGCGCTTACCTTTGGTATTCGGTCTAATATAAGAAAAGAGATTGAGTTCCATAGGGTTCTGCAGGAGGGAGAGAGCAGCAGGTTCTAATCCCAGCTGCTTGGCCCTCTGGGCTTTGGTGCCTTTACTCCCAGTTTTATAAGGTGCAGACTTAAAACAAACAAAAAAACCCAGTTATTAAAAGGCAGGGAAATATTTCAGTCATGCCATGTACTTTGCATTATGCGCTATTTAGTTATGCAAGATTACATTTAAACCAAGGATGATCTGAAAAAGACTAGTGTACTGACCACATGGTCCAATTCTTCCAAAGTTCTGCAGTTTAATAATGCTGTTAAAAGGCATCCAGATAATTTCCCTTCTTTCTTCAACTTTTGTATCATTGTATGAGTCTTCTTCGCAACAGTACTAAAATGCAAGAGATTGATATTAACAGTCACATTTCATAGTGGATTAAAAAGGCTATTGATTGTGATCTTGTTTGTTACGCCACTGAAGCTCTCTGAAACCCCTGAAGATTGTATCTCATGCTAATCCTCAACAAACCAAGTCTGATAATCCAAAAGAGTTTCTAGCTATTACTCTCTTTCTCCAATTAGTCCAAAACTGTATCAAAACATCTTCCGGTAGCTTTAAGAAAAATCATCAAACAATATTGATCGTAATTGCTGCTATGTCCATTTTTGCAAGATTACTGGCCTAGAAGCCAAATAAAAAGGCCTTAAGTTAAATCCATGTTGATGAGCACTTAGAGCTGTAATTCATACCGAGATAGTTCTGAAGCGTCAAGTACAGGGTACCAGATTTTAAACTCTTAGACCTCCAATAAGATACCTGTGAGCAACTGCAAGCAGCAAAGGTAGTTTGTTATGATTTAAATTATTTGTTCAGACAAGAACTCTCTCAGGCCACCTTCCCTCTTTGGAAAGAATGTCTTGCTAGGGAATAGCGGGAAGTACAAGGAGGAAGACATCACATTGACAGAACAGCTGGCAAGTCTGTTCCCTTGCCATCTCAAGAACATATAGCCACCCAAAAGCAAGAAGGAATGAAGCAGTCTTATCCACAGCTGCAGCAGGCTTTGCTGATCATTTCTTTGCTGCCATGGTCTGGGATAGTTCAGCCTGCCCTCCTGGTACACTACAACCTCAAGTAGGGCTCTTCTCCAGAGGCTTTTCTGCTCCAAGCAGGGATCCAAGGGATTCTTAGTGATTCTTTTTCTAAGGGTGCCACTTACATCCAACAGGCTACATATCTCCAGAACCTATAAATGACTCTTAGTAAGAAGTTTTTCTCTGCAGTTTTAGCAAACTGCAGAGAAATTAACATCTTGAGTTTTCTTCGGCAATTAATATTGCTAGATTTCTTGTTATTTATAGTAAAAAAAAAAAGACGGGTATTAAGCATAATTACCTCAGTTTTAAACTTTTTTCTTTCCTTTATCACTGTAGTGTGCACAAAGTATCAAAACAGGGCTCACAGAAGCAGCAGCCGGCTGTTACTTACCTCCCCCCAAGACGCCTGCCTGCGTTAACTTACCGTAGCTCTTCCAGTGCTTGCTGCACTTCTCGCAGGGCATCGGCCTCCAGATTATTGATGAGCTCTTTTCGATACCGAGCAATAAAAGGAATCGTGTTTTCTTCTTGAAAGAGGCGAATTAAGTTTGCACACACCCATGGTTCAACATTTGTTATTTCTGACAATGCCTGTCAGAAGAAAAAAAAAAACTCACAAACAACCACATTTAAGAAAGGTGATAGATTGCTTCACACAGCCTCTTCTTCAAAGTTCAAAACCACCCACAGAATATTATGCTGGCCAGCAGAGACTACTGTCCTCCCTAAAACAGGATGCCAGGCTTCCCATGCAGCCAGCCACCACGCTCAGTACTTCAGAAAGACGTGCAGCAACCAATGTTTCCAGAAACTTGTAACTACAGAAAAAAAATGCAGGAAGGCGTGCCTCTCGGGAACAGAAAAAAACCCAAACAATTTAAAAAATAAAATCAGAAAGACAACAAACTGCACATGGCAACTCAAAACACTTGGAACTCTTTTTTTTTTTGTTTTAAACTAACACTGACATACCTCATGGTTAAACAAAACAAACAAAACCCACAAACCCAGAGCTGATCCAAATCCCACTCCACCAATAATTCGAAACTATCATGATATTAGGAAAGGTTTCAAGATGAACCAAGCCTCACAAAGTTAAACATGATTTTGTACAAATGGGGCTTTCTAAAGATAAAGTTATAGTGTATCAACACAGAATCCAGGAAAAACTCTCTAAGTAGCTTAGCTTAGTAACATTTTAACTAACACAGTTTGTTTGCACTTCACTACAGTTATTCCCATAGACAACTGATATAAAAGCCTTTCAAACAGTTTTATTTTGAAGCCTAAAAACATAACAACTCCTACACAATCATATTCACTGCTTTTAGAGCAATACATAAAGATCAAATTCTCCACCTGCATTTCCAAGAACATTTTAGAAGACTCAGGAACAAAATTTTACACCTTTCTTAAGCAGGCAGTACTAAGGATGAGGAATAGGATGTGCACAATCTATTCCCATTCTGTTCATATTCAAATCTTCCATAACCATACCCAGCCTCCCAGAACAGGAGTTATCCTAAAACTGTCTTCATCTGAACAGCTTCAAAGTTAACATCCTACAAAAACAAAGATGATATCTCCCTTGATGTCATTGCTGTTCCAAGAATGCCATCTCCTCCTTGATGGTACTGTAAATTGATATACACTCTCAAATGAGTCTCCACAACAAAACGATCCACACTATTAAATCTTAAATTCTGAAACTGCACACACAGACATCCCAAATCTTTCAGTACGCCTTCCTGCAAGAGTTTCAGTTGACTATATTCACAAAAAAACCTCATGTCCTGATACAGAGGAAACGTGCAAACTGTTACAGGCAAGCTCTGTACTAAGGACTGCCTAAGTCACAGATACTAGAATAACGTTAAAGTTTGAAGTTTTAACAATTACCAAGGAACATTTACACTTATACATGTATTATGACAATTTAAGCTGAGGTTAAATGACTACTTAACAGCACAATGACTCTCTGACACCCCAATCGATGCCAAGAGGACTGAAATCGTACATTAAAGATTCTAAGTGCTAATTATGTAGGAAATGGTTTCACTGATACTTCAGAAAAAGAAAAGATCTCATACCTGTACAATATCCCAGTTCATTTCAAATTCTTCTTTTATTTTGCCTCCTAGATTTTTAACTGGCTTGCCTTCAGGACATGTAGTCGACTTAATTTTTTTAAAAGGTGGTTCATCAGCTGCAAAATCCTCCTCAGATTTCTCATGTTTCACTTGATTTCCTACTACAGGAACACTTGTTGAGGGTTTTTCATCACTTTCTAAACTCTTTGCAGTCTTCCCTTGGAATGAATTTATTTCCATTTTTTTAGGCACTTCTGGCTTTTGATTTAAAGTTTTTTGTTTAGTGCCTACGTCTTCTTCCTTAGGTTTTAGAAGTTGCATTCTATTATCTTCTGCAGGGGCAATAGGCAAGGATACATCCTGCCAAAAAGGCATTGAAACCATATTAAGCATTGACTATTACAAACCTGTTTAACATTTCAATTAAAACCTAGAAAGACTTGATACCAGACATCATTTTCCCAAGTGATGTCTCTGTCTGGCAGGGAAATGCCAAGCCAGAAATCAAGTAACCTGAAACACATCTTGCACGGAGGAAAAGATACAAACATACCCCAGTAGAACTGCAATTCAAAAGATCAAATAAAATTATCCTGGAAATACTTTAACTGGGATCTGCTTCAGGAGACACTGACCTACAGTCCTTGGCTCCACTGATCTCAACAAAACAGGGACCAGCAGGGCAGGTGAGCTGAGGTGTTAGGTGCAGCATGGGAACTGGAACCGAGATTTGGTCTGCTTAGATATTGTTAAACCTTGGACAAGCTACACCTTCTTTCCTGAATGTCCCCATAGATGATCTTCAGAGTCAAAGAACGTATTTCTCAATATGCCACACGTGTCAAAACATTCAGAAACATTAGTATAAACCAGAAGCACTGGCTTCTCTCATGACCTCATCTCTGATGTTAATCTTTGACAGAAGTAAGTAACTTCTGATAGAAGTGCAGCTTATATCCATCATAATACAACTGTGATCCTTACTGGGTCGAACAGCCAGGCAAGCAAATTTAAGTACAGACCTTCTTTTTGTTGTGGTACCCAGCTGGTGAAAAGGTAGAAGGCACCAAAGGTGCAACACAGAAACCAGAGATATTAGAGTATTTAGTTTTCATGACAGAAAGAACAGAGGTATTTATTTATTTTTGTTGTTGAAATAGATCTCCAGGAAAACACATGTCCCATTATCATTGGCCAAAATTTATAGGAGGGCCCTTAGATCTGGGACACTTAAATACATAAGAAAGTCATGTTTATCAAATATACTAAATATTCACAGTAACAGTGGAATCAGATGAGCTGATCAGACTCGGGCAACCAAGCAAACCAGAGCTGGAAAAATTCTGCCCATGTTATTTGCCAACCACAGTAATTAAATGTCTCTTGCTTACAGACACTCACCATTTCCTCTTTTATTGCTACCTTCTTGACCTTTTTCCTGGCCACAGCTGGCCGTGGAGCAGCAACTTTTTTAGTTTTTGCCTCATTTTTCTTTGACAGCTGAGGTCTCTTGGCAATTTTGCTTTTTGGCTCCCACTCTTCCTCTTCCTCCTCTGATTCAGAGCTCCTGAAAAACAAACAAGTGAACAATATTGCTTGTGAGAAGAAAAAAAAAACAAACCAAAAACCATAAGCAAGCCAGTCTGAGTGTTTTCTGACATGAAAGCAAGCGAACAGGAAAAATGAACAGAAAGGTAGGCAGGCTCAACAAATACAGGTCTTTCATGCTGTTGCACAGCTAATGGCTGGAATAATTTACCAAGCTTTCCTGAAGCTGGTCACTGGGTTGTGTACACATCTGATTCTGTGTGGACAACTGGCAATTCAGTTTCACCCTGTCTTCACTGTGAGCATGAAACTTCACAGAGGAGGGGTGTGTGTGTATATATATATATATATAATATTTTATAATTCGAGCTTTGTGCATTAAAAATTTTATCAGCCTCTCAGAAACTAAGTGTTGCTATTATGCAATTGCTCATGCTTAGCATAAACCTTTAAAAAAAATCCTAAGGAAAAGAGTAATCTTACGAATTTAGAAATGAAGGTAGTTCATCATTTTCTGATGTATGGGCTTTGGCCTCAGATTTCACCCTCCTTGGTAGAGATGACATCTGAAACAGATGCGAGAAGAGAGAAATAGAACATTTGGTTGAAGTTGTATTCTCTTATTCAGTCCTTTAACTCACTGCCAAGTGTGCCCTCATAATGTCTTCAGCAATCACAAAAGTTTGGATTTCTTAGTATCCAAGAATATAGGCCACAGCAGCACACATTCAACAATCTTTTCAGCTGAGACAAACCAGCACTATAGCCTCTCAAATTATTTTACTCCTCAAATGGAGCTAATTATTTGGCTTGCATGTAAAGCTGTCCTAGCAAAAAGAGTACTGGTTCTCAGACATGTTATTCGGTGTCACTTAGGTACAGTGCAAGTCTTTCCTCCATCAGCTTAAGAAGCACAGAAAATAAAATTAAGATCTAGTAAAGTGAGCTCATGGTTTTGATGTGAACAGGACTACAAGAAGATTGTCCATTTTGATCTACAATTTCAGCTTTAAAGACTATCCATTACTTGTATGCTTAATAAAAACAATGATTTTGAAAGAGCTGCTCATTAGCATATAGAGAGTGCATAAAACAATTACCAAAGGTAAAAACAAACGGCACACTTTCTCCTGACCTGAGATTCATACCTACATTAGCTGCATTTCAGTTAATCAGTCATAGAATTTTCAGCAATGGTTGTGCCAATGAATTTCAATAAACATATTTGGAAGTTTTAATTAGAGAATTCTAGATACCCTCCAGATTTTACCTGCCAGAAAATTAAAACCATAAACAAACAAAAAGCCATAAAGCATTTCTATAACTATAAAATTCATAAACATTTTTAACCTATATCTGGTACAATTTCACCATTCTTCACATTTCTCCAACGTTTTGCACCTTGATCTTTGATCCAGCCTTACCACTGCAACGCGAGCCTTAATGTCTCACGTTTGCACATACAAACCGGATAAGTATTTTGCAAAGTACCATTTAACTCAAGGGCGAAACGCCCTTTAATCCAACTCCATTCTGGCCCGTTCAAGCACTAGAAGCATAACTATTGTTATAAATAGCTTTCAGCAAGTTTTCCTTGTAAAGCAGTACCAGAATTTAAGTGACAATTTTCAGCACCACAGCAGAAGGAGGACTATTGAGGCCCACATCAAATAGCACTAGCAATTAGCTTGCTTGCAAAACACCTTCTTGTAGCAGTCGTCATGGTCAGTAACAGGTCAGCATTTTTGTGCCGTTCCACTGACTGAAATCCCATTATGTGACTGGTTAGAATACACGTCTACCACAGGAAAACGGAAATCACCACAGAACACGAAAAATATTACTCACCTTATTAGCTTCACAGGTGACTTTTCACTGTCAGTTCTGAGACACCTGTAACTTCACCCAGCCACTCCGCTTCTCCGTTCTCCTTTGCTCTTTATAGCTGAACAGTCCTTATCATAATCCTGAATTAATTATATACTTATTCACATTACCTCAGATGCATGAAAATAATGTTTCCATTTTATATTGTACTTTAATCTGTGAATGGGAAAACCAAAAAACATTATTCATGTTTGCAACACCAAGATTTCCAGAATTACTTATCTCCGATCCATGTTCTTGCAGTCACTGAGACACTTTTCACATGGTCAAGTCTCACCATTCTCTCTGTTTTCAAACTAGGTATTTAGCTTACAATATCATTATCAGTCACATTTCTTCAGCTAATCCAACCAGGTGGGGTCTTTTTAGTATTCCAGGCAATCTCAGAAGGCCGTGATCAGTTTTTAAACCCTCTAACCAACTTCTTCATACTTACCCACTGAACCACAGCAAGGAAGAAGGAAAAAGCCAACATGCATGTTCTCTCACTTGAGGTCAGCATTCCCCCTACATAACACCACTCTCTAAACTACCCTGCCAGTTTTAGACACTCAGCACATCACCATGATAGTTTTTGAGCTTACCCAAAAGGCCAGGAAAAAGGAAAGCCTCATCTGGAAGGTCTTTTTTTCTGCTAATATTTCCCTCTCACCTCAAATGGCCAAGGGCAGGATCTCAAAATATCTCAACATTTGTATTGTTACATTAAGTGAGATTACAGCAGGAGTAAAGCTTAATCTATAAGGTTAATTATACTTCCTGTGATCCAACACTGGTGACTGATTTAACTCTTCGTATCAGCATAAGAATAGGAGATGAGCTCCTTGGTTTGTGAAACCAGGCATGCTCCACGTTCTTCATGAACAGATTATTATTTGCTCCTACATCCTTAAGTCTGAGTCTACTTGTCTTCAGACAATGCACTGAATGAAATAGAATTACCATATAGCAAATATAAAAATAGTATAGGAAAGCATGGAATAGAACAGGAAGTGATATGTAACAAGGCTAAGTCTTTATGGGACACTACAATGTTTGTCTGTCTCTTCCTTTTGATTGCTTGGATTTTCCACTTAAAAAATAATTAGATCATCTTTTAAATGTTTGCTGCAGTTCTTCAGAAAGCTGGAAAAATATCAAACATGTTTGATCCAGAAGATCAAAGAAGATAATACCAGCACAGACTCTGTCCTCTGTCCCACTCATCAATAAGGTGTTAGTTCTTACAAGCATGTAATGAGCTGGGACTGGCCTCAGACACATAAACTCCAACTTTACTTATATTATTAATCTACTAAATTTTCTTCAGAAGATTGGTAACTTCCTTCCTAAAGGCTTTTGTGCCTGCACTTAAAGTTAATTTGAACTAAGGTAAGATGTGAATTTAAAGCACAAAACTTATTTCAGAATAACTCTCCATAAACAGAAAAGCCATGGTCAGAAGCCAAAATGGGGTTCTACAGCTCAAAATAAAAGTCCAATACCAAAGAGCATCTGTGAATGAATATTAAACATGGGGTATCACAAAGGAAAAAAAAAGTCCCAGTATTTCACTGTGAGGTGGGGCCAAGTCATAGCCACCTCCCCTTCTAATAACGTATACACCAAGCTAACTATACCTCATGTTTGTAGAAAAAGAATCTTGCAGTTGCTACATATATTCTTTCTTGCTTAGAAAGAATCATGTTTTTATTCGAATCCTCAAAAGTACTTCTGATTTGACTCCAAATTGCCAGACAGCTGTCTGCTAAATTTTCCCCCTGAGCTGCCCGCGCTAGGCTGTGCTAACACCTACAGTTAATGACTAAGAAAAACAGTCCTCCTGTGATTCACTGCGGAGGGGGAGGCAGGGAAGAGGATGAAAAAGCAACAAGTCTAAATGCCACTGATGATGATGATGAATAACTATTACAGATTTTTCTTTTTTTAAAAAAAAAGCTTAGAGACAGCCCCTGAAGTGAGGCAGGAAGACTCAAGAAATAGGCAAACACAGCTATGCTCCACAGGGGCACCGACAACGCTGACTGCGCTGACTACACGACAAGGCAATCAAACAAGCTATCGCCTGCTCCGTGCTCTGCTTCTGTAGGGATATGGTCCCCCATGTCTCCTGCCTTAAGTGTTGAGGGAGCTTAGAAGAGCTTTATTTACCCTCCCACAGCAGATCAAGACAGTGTGAAACTGGCAGCTTAGCTCCTATTATATTTTCCAGATAGACTGCCATCAGTGGGAAAATTGCCTTTATCTCCTCCTTCTCTGTTGCCTCCAGGTAACCACACTCAAAGTAAGGGCTGATTTCTACCCTGAGGAAAGCAACTGTAGCTTGCATAGATCTGCGTCCCCTTCCCAAATCCAGAAGAGTCCCATAGATGTAGATGAGCCAACTACAAAGCCGAAAATTTAAGAGCAACCCATTTATACCAGAGTCAGGTCAGAGCAAACTTCTTTCCCTTCCTGTGTCTGTGTTTGGTATTGCTGTACCTTACCACAGGTGTTCACAGCACTTGGCATCTCCTGTACTTATCACCTGAAGGAAGTAAACACGCAGTATCCAGTGACGTGCACAAGTTATCCCGCCACCCCGTGCAGGATTTCACTGGCTTGCCAACTGGCATATTGAACTCCCACAAGCTCTGTTCTAGCAGCTCTCCTCACATCTGAGGCCAGCAAACTTCAAGTAACATTTGCTAACACATTTTTTTCTTATGTACGTTGTCAGAAACTTTGCTGTAATTTAAAAAAAAAAATTGTTCTTTGAGAAAAAGGGTTCTTGACAATCATCTCACCAACAGTATCTTACTTCCATGCCAGGCAACATGAACTAGTCTCTGGAAACTTTGGCCTTGCACACATACTTATGCTCCCAACTCCTGTTTCATTTCAGATCTGTCTGAGTATGATCCTCGGCTTCTGTGCGATAGGCTGAAACCTTAACACTCAACCTTCACACTAGACCCTTGATGCCCTATTCACAGGCATTAACACTCTTCTGCTTGACGTCTCCCAAATGCCAGCAGGCAGCATGAAACACCATTGCTTGAAACACCCGAATTCTGTTTACTTCGCACACTCAGTAATCACTAAAGCCTTGCTTCTCCACAAAACCCAAAACAGTTACAGCGTGTTCTTCAAAAGCACTTCTGCTTAAAAAAGAAAGAGGACTTCACAGAACTACTACACTGGCCAGTGAAGAAGAGTTGAAGCTATTTAAATTATTGCTATTCTAGATAAATATATCTCCCAGGTCTACCCTCCAAATATCATGGCATCAGTTTTGTTGCCAGTTCTTTTGTTCCCACCATTTCTATTCTCTGCATCCAATGCAGAGCTCCACGACGCACTCCAGCTATCCTGATGGCTGTAAATAGCACACTTCTCCCTGCCTGTCAGCTACTCATTAAAATAAGGCTACTGTAGTTCAGCGTTGGGCCATGCCAGGAATAAAGAAGAGAGACAGAGGAGCTCTTAGAATATACTTCACAGTACAGATCCTTAATATGGGTATGCACAAAACATACAGCAAGGAGGTAATCATTCCTCTGGTCTCTCTCCCCAGATAGAAGTTCTAGGCTGCATTTAGAATACAAGTAGAGAGAGGCTTTAAAGGCCTTATGATGTTAAAGAGCAATCCAAGTCTCATTTACAGACTGATATTCTCTTCAACCTCCCTATTCATACAAAGATACAGCCCATTAAAAGTAAATCTCATCACATGTGAATACAGGAAGCATATGCAACTACTTGCAGAAAGAAAAGTTTAATAATAATTTAAAAGTAATCATATTAAAAGACCCTCCCTCCTTCCCCCCGCTATACTCCCCAAACCCCCAAAAAATTTAGCTCAAGGCTATATTTTGTAGCTCCACCATTAGAGCAACAATTTTCAGAGTCAGAAATTGCTGCAGTAATCCTAACAGACTGTCACATCTTCTACAGGGCACTTTAGAAAAAAATTGTATTTAATAGTTGAAAGTTATAGAAAATATATACTTTCATGGTATGATCAAATTAATGACATTATGGCAAATTTAAATCTCATAACCTTACTACATTAAGTCACATAAATCCCTCATAACTAGAGAAATACAGATCTGAATATCAACAAAGTCTATGCACCTCACAACTCAAATATTCTACCTGAAGGTACAGGATTTAGAAAAAAAAACAAAAAAAAACCAAAAACAAAGAACAAAAAACCCCACACCACCAGCACACATATACTTGGAAATTAATTTCATTTCAGTAGCTGCAAAAAAAATCCTTATCCAGCAGAAAAGGACACTTCTGCTGAACAGAAGTCAACTTCTAACACTCTTTTCCACTTAATCTAAAGTACGGCATTCCTTCCAGAAAGGAACTCTGTCTATGCAGGAAGCTCCTCAAACTTTGCTCTACAGCCTGTTTTTCTAGCATGAAAACAAAAATAGCAAGTATAATAGAATTTTGCATTTTAGCTTCTTCTTAAAATCACACAGTACTAGCCAAGCGACAGTTTATTGTAACATCAAGCATCTGGTGCAGGACATAAAAAGCACTATGAATCCCACAAGTGAATTTCAGACCATTATTAGTAGCAGCAGAGTGGCCCACTTCAATAATTATATGATTTTGCTTGTCATTTTAAGACACCTCCATTGCATGCTAGAATAACATCCTAAGAAGAAATCAAAGTGTGAGCATACTGTCAGCAGCAAAGAGTAAAAAAATGCTATGCAGACCAATGGTAGGGACTTGTATGGAAATTGTTCTATCACTTCAGAAGGTTTTTGTCACCTGTAACAACTAAGTTGTACATCAAAATATAAATCAAACTTACTCTAATCCTCTCGAGGTTAAAACCTTGGAGAACTCCCAGACACTTTTGCTCAGAGAAGCTGATACAGTAGATTTCCAAGGACTTTTCCTGCACAAAGCCAATCAGGACCGCCTGAGAAAGGAGTCACAGACACAAATCAGGAGACTCCAGTGGTAGCTGGAAAATTACAGCCAGAAAGAAAAGGGAGAAACATATTGGGTATGCACATACAGGGAAACACTTCCCAACGCTGATCAGAAAGAAAAAGGTATAAGACTAGTAGGAGTACCACCTACTGCTACTACTTACAGAAGTACCACCAAAAAGGCAAACCACCAAGGTTGTGCACATAGAAAGCACACCCTCCTCCAAGCCTTGTTCCTGTTACTAGTGGTCCCACTGGGGAAAAGGCACAACCTGTGTTATGCTGCAGCCTGTCAATGAACCAGAAGAGGTGTGCACAGGATGATGGGGGAACAAACACTTTCTGTACATTTTTTTAAACCACCTATGAAAACAGACATTATCCAAAACCAGGGGGATGCTGCTTCTGATTCAGTAACAGACTGCCCCATCATGTGCCGCTACGCCTTTCCTTCAATCCAGAAAAATAGCTGTAAGGTAACGCTCCCATCCAGCTTAATGTAATGGGATGTGTTCGCTCCTGAAGGATACGGAAGATGTGCACCTGTTCTGCACGGCCACAGCTGAGTTTATCACACCAATAACACTCGGTTCAGAGCCTTGCAGGCACACAAGGGCAGCTGAGAGTAAAGCACTGTGGTGTTGCTTGGTGACTCACTACCATCCAAATCCCTGCTTTTTCGGCCCAGAAACGCGACCGACCTTAAAATACGCTTTACATACTTGGAAGCCCTATCCTTCCCCAGAGGACACCTGGCTTTGCTCGGATGCGTTGGCAGCATCCAAGAGGGGAGGGCTAATCGAGCTACATTTCACCCTCCCTGCCTGGGAAGGGCATCAGCTCTCAGGCACAGAAACCACGGGAAAAAGCCCCCTCACAAGCCCCTTCCTGCCCCCAAGGAAGGCGTGGGGCACAGGAGGCACCCGAGCGGAGCCCGGGCGCCCCAAACCCTCCCGCCCCAGCCCCATCCCCGGCCCCATCCCCATTCCCATCCCGGTGGGTGTCCCGCCCCCCC
>VUYV01000020.1:6221008-6242848 GCA_008711295.1 Anarhynchus alexandrinus | reverse complement strand
GGGCCTGCGCTGCCGCCGCTAGGTGGCGCTGGGCGCCGGGGTGGCGGCCGCGGGGCGGGCCCGGGCCCTGAGGGGAGCGGCCCGGCGGCGGGAAGCAGGTTCCTGCGCTGGTGCCGTGCGGGGCTGGGGCTTGTGGCTGGGTGGAAACCCGCCTGCCCGGTGCAGGTGTCTCTCCCCGCGCCTCTGCAGGCCGGAGCGAGGGGGCCCGGTCAAGCCAGCTCTCCCCCTTCCCTGCCTCTTCGGGCGGGTGCCGGTTGCAGGGTGCCCCGGGGAGGTCCGTGGGCTGCGGCACCGCACGGCAGGGCCGAACGCGGCCTCCGGGTGCCTCCGGTGCTACGCGGTAACGGTGTTTGGTGGTGGTTCTCGGCTGTGCCCGTCCCCCACGTGTTGGTGGTTCTGGGCTCCCCTCTTCCCTTCGTGTTGGTTCTCGGCTGGCCCCCTCATGGTGGTGGTTCTCGGCTTCCCCCTTCCCTTCGTTTTGGTGGTTCTGGGCTGTCCCCGGCCCCCTCTTGTTCATGGTTCTCAGCTGTCCCTGTCCCCTCGTGTTGGTGGTTCTCGGCTGTCCCCTTCCCCTCGTGTTGGTGGTTGGTCGGTTCTCCCCCCTGCCCCTTGTGTTGGTGGTTCTCGGCTGTCCCCTTCCCCTCATGGTGGTGGTTCTTGGCTGTCCCCTTCCGCTCGTGCTGGTGGTTGGTCGGTTCTCCCCCCTTCCCCTCGTGTTGGTGGTTCTCAGTTCCCTGTTCCTGTCATGTTGGTGGTTCTTGGCTGACCCCCTCGCACTGTGTGGGGTGAGGGCTGTGGGGCCAGCGTCCCTGCGTCTGCTGCAGTGTGGAAGGATCAGCTGCCTTTTGCTGAAGCTAAGGACCTAGATTGCAGGTGCAAAATGGCTAGGTTCAATTCTTGGTTTATAGGGATTTGAAAGGTGTTAGAAGCATTTCCGCTGCTGCCAAAAAAATAGTTAGTTGTTTTTCACAGGGGTATTGGGAAGCAGAAATCACCGTTGGGTGAAGCTAAGGTACTGTATCAAAGGTGACTGCAGAAGACATTGAAATAAATACATGCCCTTTCGCTCAGCCCACTGAGTAGATAAGAGCGTATAGATCCAAATAGATGTAGGATGATTGTGTTCCTGTACTCACGCAGACTAGAACTTGCATTATTTTTCCCTATAACTATAAACATTTGCACTCTAGTGCTGAAAAAAAGCATCCAAGTGTCAGTCACTCATCTTAAAGTTTCATATAAAGTTATGCTTCCCTGCATCGCTGCATCTATTCCCTTTTCACCTACATCTACTAAAGTAACTTTCAGTAAGGATCCTGTGAAGTCCATCTCATACATAAAGTTTAATGGGTGCTGGTTTCTGGAGCCATCGCTAGGAGAGTGGAGCAAGTAGGCTGTTACATTAAAGCCGCCTTTCGAGCTTCCATTACCCTAAAAGGTCTTCTGCTTTGTATCATAAATATTTGTAACTTGTGGTCATAACTACCAGCCAGCTGTCCTCCAGCCTTGGAACGGCAACATCTTAAATGTAACTAAGGTGTAATAAACTTAAATAATTCATAATTTTTCATCTTGACTTTTTAATAAATGTGTGTTTAACAGTCTGGAATGACTTTAAACACAATAATATTCAATGCAGTCTCTCTCTTTCCATGAAGTTTACCTGACCTCTATAGCTTTCAGGGGCCCGGAGAGAGACTTAGGCGTATACTTGTCTTTATGCTTGGGGTTGTATCTCTGGAGCCAAATCTTCAGCTGATATAAACTGTCACGGCTCTGTTGATTTAAATAGGGCCAGTGATTTACACAAGTTGAGGATCTGACTCACAGATCTCAATAGGACTGTTCACATATTTAAAGGTAATCAAGTGTGTAAGTGTTTGCAGGCTCGGAGCTGATTCACTTGGAATTTTGTCCTAGTAAGAGCTGAGCAAAGGGTAGTTTAGTTTAATACTAGGGAAATATCCATTGCTAAGACGGAGCTGTTATAATTTAACCAGCTAATGTCATACATATGAAATCATGGTAGAACCTCAGACAGTTTTTCAGTTGAAACATCGTCATTTATAATAGGTAAGGTTCTGATTTTTTGTATATCAGATCAAATGCTGCTCTTATGCCAATGTGAAAACAACCTTTAAATATAGGAACTCGGTGCACTGTATAACTAAGGACAAAAGATTGTGACTATAAATAGCTTTAAAATAAAAATTTAGATACTTGGTCTGATTATATTTTGTAATACTTACAGCGAAACTTTGTGCAGAATATAAAAATACTGCCTGTGTCATCTGACTCCTTTGATGCACTGCATTAAAATTCCTATGTTGAAGTACATATCATGGAGTCAACTTTATTTCTCTTCTATTAATAGTTTGAAATTAGGTCACTGTTCTTGTAAGGATGGGCTAAGCCTGTACAACCAATTTTAAAGAAATTACATATATAAAAATGTTCAGGGGTTTTTCTCATGCCTGCCTACAGTGACACCGTTGCTTATCTATAATTTTACTGTCTGTTCTGGCATATGTATTCTATGCTGGCAGGTTTTTTTAGATTTGTTTATAGTGACCCCTGCTGCAAAAGATTAAGACTGACGTTTCTCTAAACGTTTAAAAAGGCATTTACCCAATTATTTCAGAGTTCAGTTCAAAAGAACCAAGCAATTGTAAATTCAAGTTAAGTATATAAAATTTGAAGCTCCCTAATTTGGGTAAATGTCAATAAAATTAGTATAATCATACAAGGCTTTTTTTCCTCTCTTACATGTGTAGGAGTTACTTCCTAATGCAATGCAATATAGTTACAAAGTCAAATAGCTTTTCATGTCCCACATGTAATGCTTGTTCTTTGTGTTATTATTCTTTGATAAGGGCTAGACTTGACACCAATAAATCATTGTTTGAACTGCTGCATGTTAATGTTTTTAGAGCTCCACTCAGGAAAGCACATGCTTACGTTTATCTCTATTCAGGATAGCAAAATAGTAAAAAAGCAGATTAAAGCATAGGACTAAGTTTAAATACAGATTACCCCTCTGGTTTCAGAAGGACTTAAGTGTCAGTCTATTCCAGTATTGCCCTGAATAGAATGCTTTCTCAAGCTCGAGCTTAAAAATTCTTCAGCAGGGGGTATGGGTATGTGCTCTTTTTACAAGCAAAAGATCCACCTATGCTCTGTGCTGGCCAAAAGCTGTGTAGCCATAGCTAGTGCAGCACTGAACCTGAACTAATGGGCCCTGCTATCGGAGAGTGCACGAGCTGCAGCTTTATGCTCTTATGGCTTCCTAGCAGTCTGCAGGCTGGACAAAATAGGCATATACTTGCTTGCAGAAGACACTCCAGGTATAACCACAGTAAAATCTCTCCTGTACATATTAGTATAAATGTTATCATACAAATATATATGCCTGATATGTTTGGGGTTTTTTTTAAATCTGTGTTGAAAGAGTATATTTATGCTGCAAAGCCAAGCAAAAAGCCATGCTTTTTTGTGTAATCTTTACACTGCCCATTGTGCCAGTACTTACTGATGAAGGGAGGCATCCCACGGAAAATTGTGAGACAATCATAGTGAAATAACCACAAGGAGGCAGAATTAAAATCTGACGAGGAACCTGAATTGTCCTTTTCCCTCTCACTGAGTCCTTCATGTTGCATTCTCAGGAGCATTTTCATATGGCTGAGTGCAATTTCATAAGTCTTACAGAAAGATAAAAGCTAAATTGAGTGGAGTTGTCCCATATCCTATATTACCAGTGGAGATTGAATCTTGTATCTTTTCCACAGTAGCCATAGTTCGATATAAAAACAGTGAACTTGGTCATTCTAGTATAAGGTGGTGGATTGTGGGTCCTAACAGTGGTCAGTGGGAAGAAAGTCAGCATAGCTGCATTTCTTTCTCTTTTTCTGGGAGCTGGAAAATTGATGTCACCTGAAAGGTCAGGAAGGGAGGTGAGCCAGCAGGGCAATGTGCTGGGTCTTCCTCTGTCCTCCTTGAGAACTGGAGGAAATCCAGTCCTTTGCAAATGTTCCCTAAAATTTGTCGTTGGGGGCGGATGCTGGATTACTTATGCTATGAGAGTGCAACCTGGTTCTTGGCCACGTTGCAGGAACGTGCTGAGGGTCATATGGTCTGTACTCAGGCTTCATAAAGAATGTAATCCATACTCCTCTTTCCTACCTCAGCGCTTTGGCAGCTCATCAGTTAGCTTCTTCTGCAGCCATTACTGCTGCTTTGGTGATGGTGTGAGCTGAACCATGAGATGTTCATGTGTTTTGTTATCGTCTTGGCAGACCGACAAAAATTTCCTTAGGAGTGCAACTGGGAGAAGAGAATTGGTGATTTTTAAGTCTGTTTCTCAACAAAAGGTGACAACATGTAATGACATAAAGGTATGCGTACGTAGAGGAGGCCAGAAAGACAGGAGGACTCTGACGGTGCCCTTAGCTTGTCAGACACCGGAAGGCCCCAGTCCAGAAGTAAGATAACTGCATGAACCTAAGCTAATGAGCACTGCTGAGAGGCAGGGTATGTTAGTTTGGGCATGGTGCCACATTAACATGACTCTACATCTTCCAGATGGAAGCTAGCTTATGTCTGGGCAGCTCAGAGCATGAGCAGAGCTTGCTTGTATCTGTCTGCACCTGTCTGCGTGGCCTTGCAGAAGAAAAAAGCAGTAATTTCCCAATTAATTAGCAAAGGCCTTTTGCAAACAATGCAGGCATAAGAGCATCTGCCAAAAAAAAAAGCCCTGCTTCAAAACCTCCTCCATTTCTCTTTGTCTACAAGACCTAGAACATGGCCACTGTTGAGTCTACTGTCCATCTTGCCAATATACTCACAAAGGGCTTTTGTAATCCCCATCTGTTTTCATTTTCTTCTGTTTCTTCCTGCCTTATATTTATATTGAAAGGTCTCTGAGAGAGAGACCATCTCACTGCCTGTGTTTGTACAAAAATACAGTGTGATGGCATCCTCATCTGTGCCTCTGACTCCTAAACACTGCTGTGTGCCCAGCAGTGATATGGGTGATGTGTATTATGTAACCATTTGATTTGGGATTGGTAGAAATGTCAGTCAGCAAAAGCAGAGCTCTGTCAGGAAATAGTTTGCACTGCATTCGTATTTCCTACTTGCCAACTGGACAAAGCACCAGTATTCTTATTTTGTGTGGTAGTGTTCACTTGTAAATGGAAGCTCCATGTCACTGTTCCTTTCGCCACTACTGCAAGCTTGTCGCTTTGGTCAGAAAGTTAGACCCTACCTTTAGCCTATGCCCTGCCTATCCAGAATACTAATGTGTCATCCACCTCTGCAGACTTCGAATGCCCCATGGTCTTCAGTATATTTATCATGATGTCTTCTCAAATGGGGGTCCTCTATGCTCAGATCCCAAGTTCCACTTTGAAGAAGACACTGCAACCGACTTTCTTAGTCCCAACACCTACTGAATCTATGGGCCATTGCTGTGTAATTGCTCTATACATATTTACAGCAGCTCTTGTTGTGGATGACGCAGGGTGCATGGTCCATATGATGTAGTGTCCCTGTGCACATGTGGGCAGAAAGACCTATTGTCAGATTGTGTTTGAAGAGCTGAATTGCTCCAGATAGCACTGTTATTTATCCTCGCAACCTTGTTGTTTCCCTGTTGTGAAGGACAAAAGCACAGACAAATTACGTGCCTTGTGCAAAAGTATGGAACCGTATCCTGCATCTTCAAAATGCATTGGTATTCCATACATGATCTGTTAACTGTACAGCTGCAGAGAGAATGATAGTGTGGCTCTTCTCCCAATTGATCCAGCAACTGTTTTGCACAATTGCTCCTGAAACTCCGTTACATGCTAATATGTCCAGTCTACGTACATAAGAGAATGGAAAAAGAACTAAGTCTTGGAAGGAAGGTAAGGGATACCAAAGGATGTTTAGACTGAAGTGTAGACTTTGTTCCTGGGTTACTGCATGCATCTATTTCAAAAGAGAAGTTCTCTTTAGAATCAGAAGGAAACGGTGGCTTAGGCATTGCTAGAGGGCAATTCTACTTCTGTAGAGGTCAGTTCTGATTTCTGTAAATAAGCATGCTCAAGATTATAGTAAACTTTTTTCTAGGCTGCAGCAGTTTTTTGGAAAAAGTCACATTTGGAGGAATCAGAACTAAAGTACTTCACCTGAAGTTAGTCCACTGAACTAGCAAAACCCGTAATTCCTGTACCATTATCCATATAAAAGCATTTATCCTCTTTATTTTACCCCATATATATATATATATTTGCTTATCAGTTCTCTGCATGTGGGACTAGGATGCCTCAGAGGCAAATCAGAGTCTCCAGTTTCCTCTGCTGACTCTGCAGAAGCACCCAGGTCAGGACCTTCAACAGCCACGAGGCCGCGTGTCTTGTTACAGAGGGACCAAATCCATCACTTCTGAAAGCAGGAGACGATGTTGCCAAGTGGAGAGGCCTCAAGATGTGTCCATTATTCCTGTCTGTTTGAATAGCAGCTTAAGTGATTACAAATTGATCAGATGCTTTCAGCAAGCTCTGAAAAGAGCTTTGGTCTAGGGAACATTCATCTGAATCTCAATTTCCTCCTCAACTACAGATGTCCTGGGTGACCTTCCACGGGTGACTCTTTCTGTGCCTCAGTTCCTCATCGGTAAAATGGGCTACTAATAACATTTCCTAAAACAGTGTGTGAGGGTAAATAATGACTGTGATATGCTTGGATGTTAGCACAGAAAGGGGCTGCATAAGAATCTTAGATTTTAGTAACTGTAGATTTTGCAGGAAAATTCCTGCTGTAAAAATTTTGACCAGTCCCAGTCAGTGCATGGACAGTACCAATATCTGATGTTTGCCATGTTCCCTACTTACTGACACAACAGTTTATGCAAGCATACTTGAACCGTTCTAACCGAGCAATCTGTGCATAATCTTGAGACAAGGAAGTTTGTGTATAGTCAAAACGTAGTCATAGTACTAGATATCATGATACAAACCATCATTTAGAGAACTTCTTTATTTCTCAGTCATCGCTTCCCCTCTTTTCCCATCTTCGAAAACAAGCTGGTGCTTTAAAATTCAAAAGACTTTTAAGTAGGTTTCGATGCATGTGGCGAGTCCACACCACTGTGGAGATGAAAATAAGAGGCACGTAAGGCCTTTATCACCTGCCTGAAATTCCGCTGTCTTCAGCAGAGCTGCGGCTGGAGGTGGATTAGCCTGATCCTGGGTGAGAGCTGAGAAAGATGCAGCTCTTGGCTGCAGGGAGAGATGTGTTCTCCCTTCAGCTCCAGCCCTTCTGGAACTGATGACTGCCGCCAACAGCTGGATCATGGCGTGGCCTTCCCCGAGCGAAGTTAGAGCTTGCTTTCTGGTTGTGGTTGTCAAGTGTGTCTGTCAGCATTTTTGCTAGCATGGCAGCCTGCAGTTTTGTTAAAAATACTTTGAAAACGGCTCTTTTAGTAGTCCTAGTCACCATTCTTTTAAATAATTACGGTCAGTCTTGCAGACTCGGTCGCAATAGCTGTTCAGTTGGAAGTGCGCACAGTATTTTGTAACCAGGCCAACATTTTGGAAGTAAAACATAAACATATGTAATGCCTCATCTTTGCTAGATTTTAAGCAACGTTCTTAGGTCCAAGAAGCAGCGATCCAGCAACCTCGGCTTTAATAGTACTTGCAGGCCTAGAAAACGGCCACTTTGGTTGCTTGTATCTGTCTCCGTTGTCCTGCAGCATCACAGGTCATTCATTCTCTGACAAAGAAGTTCCAAAAATTCCAGTGATTGGAGAATGTCGACACATAAAACTTGGTTGCTATTTCTGTAAAATAACTATTACAGTAACTAACTATATATAGCCAGAAGTAATTGCTTCTGTAAATAAAATACCACTGAACACATTACAAGATTAAAGAGAAACTTTGAGCTTCCATCACAGCTATTTGCCGACTCCCACCCATATACACACGATGACTTTGCAGTCATAGCTCTGCAATGCCACAAGACTTAATTTAGGATATGCGTGGCATATTACACTTCCTCACATTCCTAAATGAAGTGTTCTTCCATTAGCTGCTTAGTTCTCATTTTAGCCGGCCACTTCACCTTTCACTGGGGGAGAAAAGTACAGTCATTTCACCAAATGTACTGCAATGCAATTATTTGAGGTTCTTTCTTTATAGTTAGGATTTATAAATGCATAATAAAGGCTTTAGGTGACCGTGGGGATTTGGATGTATTATTTAGAGAATATCATTTTGAAACTCCCACTCTTTCAAAAAAGTCTCTTTAAAATGGCAGTTATAGATAGTAAAAGGGAGATAAATTGCTAGAAGATCAGAAGTGATGCATCTTACTAAAAGTGTGATCAATCTTTGAGAGGGAAGGTGATATTAAATAGCTCGAATACCATGCTGCTGTAGGAAGAGACACTGGTTAAATACCTTTGAAGGTAGATTTACAGTGATCTCTACCACTCAGTGAAGGAGAAGAGTTATTGCCCATAAACTGTGGGGTTTCTGCTTACTGCTGTTGGTAAAGCTAGAAAGCCTGCTCATCCTTTATACCTTTTTTCGGTAAGGATTCAACAAATCCACATGTGAGAAGTATAGAGGGCACCTACGTAAGGGTTTGAAAGTCCCTTATTTTTTCTTCTCTGTTTGTCATTTCTTAGACAAAGCTGGTTTTGCATGTGGACCTTTTGGAAAGAATACAAGTTATTCCTATGAAATAACTTTTGCTGATTCGGTCTTTATTGTTGTTTCTATAATATTATTATAAGGTCTGGGAGTTGCTGTGATGGAGCAGGGTGCTACCAAGCTGTAGGTAGAAGGAGGCCAGTATCGTGCGCGTTTGTAGGTGTCACAGTAAAGGAGAGTTTTGAGGCTGAAGCCCCGTGGGCAGATGGGCACGTGTCTCCAGGGAACTCCCTGGCATAAGGACAGCACAGGAAAAACACTTCTGTACTTGAATTAAAACATAAGAAAGGAGTTTTGCCTGCTTCTGAGAGTCAGTGATCAGAGAAGGGTGTTGACATCTTGTTAGGAAGGAGCCCTTGTAGGCAAAGCAGGGATGGGCTGCGTAGGAACCTGAAAGTGAAAATCAAGAGCGTGAGTTTATGCGAACAGGAATAAGTGAGAGCAACTAGTACGTTGTTTTAGGCAAAAACCTACACAAATCCTTACAACATTCTGAATGAACAGGAGTGGTGCAGGAATATATCTGTCATAACTGGGAAAGCAGCCTGATGCTCCATTGTATCTTGGACAGGCTGTGATTGAAGATTTCGCTGCTGAAAAAATCAGCAAGACAAACTCTGAAGATAATTCGGAGTAGAAGATGACACCTATGTTATTAGACCTGACAGTAGTGTGACAAGAAAGCAGATAACAAGAAAGATTCACTATGGGAAACAAAATCGTATTAACTTGTTTGTTTTGTGTCTTTGTATTTGAATACGTTTGCAGCAATTCAACATCAGCTCCCCAAAAAAACACAAATATTTGTGTTCTCAACTTGTTGTCAAACAAAGTGACACCAGGTAACAACCCATACTTTGGCAGTGTTACTTCAGGAACAATGGTAATAAATGCTGTTGATGGTCAGTAACTCAGTGTCACAACAGTATCCCAGTTGTAAATACAGACGATACCAGTGACAACTCCCATTACTCCCCTTTGCCCTCTTCCCCGTGGCCCGGCTCCACTGCTCTGTGGCTTTCCTTTCTCCCTCCCTTTCCTCTCCCAGAGGCACAGTGAGATAACACACGACTGCTCCGGCAGAGAACAGGGAAAAATAGGGATGTGAGGTGCTCGAGTTTCCTGCCCCTATAGGTCTGGAGATCTGGAAGACAAGCGTGTCCCTGCATCAGCCTGGGCTGCCTGCCCGTGGGTCAGCCCGTACTGCATGCCACCAGGCTTTGTCTGACAAGTCCATCAGATGGGCTCAGGAGCGAGCAGTTAATAATCAGAGAGGACGATCCCCAGGGCCCTAAAATTTCATAGCCTGTGTCCTGAAGATTTTGTAGCGTCCCAATATTTGGTAGGTTCATGATGTATTTTTCTATTAGTACAATAAATATCCAAATGTCATCCACTGTAAGTACCAGTAGTAAATACAGGCTGGGCTCTGCCTCTCATCCTTTCTATGTAGAACCACTATTTTAGCACCCCTTTTCACCCAGCCAAGGAAAGTTGTATGGTCAAGCTACGAGTTTATTACAAACTGCTTAAATTGATGCTTACTAGAGGGTAGGCTATTATCAGAAGGAGCTGTGTCAGGGAAATTGGATCTAGCAAAAATTGATTTCATATGTGTGATCACCAGTTTCACATAGAAAGGCCAGCACGGGGACCTGAGGTACTAACGTAAGTATATGTAATCTTTCACTTGTAGATCAGCCACAAACTCTTCTGAGCTTGTTGTACTCCCTGTTTGTGTGACGGGAGTGCTGTGCGCAGATTTTGTCATTTGTGGTGAAGGTTTGCCATAAATGAGCGGTATGATCAATCTCCTGTGCGTACCTAGACAGATCTCTTGTGCCCAGTTCGAGAAACGCTCCTCTAGAAAGTGTCTCTGAAAAAAGTTAACTGGAAGGTTGGAAGAGAAACACAGAGATGCAAGTCCCAGTGCTTGGCCCATTAGAGGAGGTACTGAGTGAGTTTCCTGTAGAGTTTTGAAAGCCTCCCCATAGAATTAAACAAATTTTGGGTTGCCCTCCTAAGGGAGTGTCGGGAAGCTGTCTTGTAAAGCAAAAGGATATGGGCAGGTACGTTGAGCAGCTGTTTGAAGGACAAATGTAGAAAACATTCCTATCCAGGGCAATTCCCAGGAACGTGTTTAACTTTAATCATGCAGTGTAAATCACTCCTGTATTTCCCATCTGTTGAGGATGGAGCATTTGTGCCTTTCGACCGCAGTAATTGTACCCTTCCAGTACAGTAACTCGCTGCTGCTTTGTCTCCCCTATCTTCAGCTGAAGCTCCCTGAACTTACTTATGTCAAATGGAGAACCAGTTCAGAAAACTGCATATGCACAACATGTCCTTTTTCATTCTGAAGCACTTTGCTGAAGTTACAGATGTCTTTTTAACCTGAACATATGCTTCACTACATAGCTTCATGGCTTCAGAACAGCTCTGATATGACTACAGGTTGTCTCCTGAGGTAAATTAGCACTCACCTGCTAAGCTAGGAAAAAAATCCCCATAAAGGGTATTTCAGACAAGTTACAATAAATGCATCATCATCCACTTCATGCAATCCACTGTAGTCAAGAAAGAGAAGCAAACCATCCACATTCTGTATTCCATGTGGTGATGCACTGTCCATATGGAAAAAGGCGAGTGGCAACACGTCACACAGGTTGCCAACTTCAAATACCTTTCTGAATGCTGTCGCTCATCAGTAGACTTGTATTCCCAAAGTAAGGAGTATTAAGTTTCAGTGAAAGACTTGACCTGTTCCATTAATGACCTACTGGATGCAGTAGGATTCAGTGTTTTTTACTTAAACAATTCCAGACTTGAAATATTTAAACTCCCTCTTACTTCTGCTTGTCATTTTTTCCTGATTGATATTCACGGAGATCCAATTGTTGGATAAATTTCTGAATCAGCAGAAGACATCTGAACTCTTTCAAAAATACAAAACAGAGATTGTTAAAATCAGGTATTTGAATCCATTATATCTCAGTACAGTGCCATAGCTTTAAAAGGTGCTAAGTGCAAAGGGAGCTCTGCCTCATGGTCTTGTCAACAGCCCTGGAGACCAGGACTTCAATATTTAGATATTTGAAATTGTTAGTTTCTGTCCTGTTAGAGTGAGAAGAGAAGGAAACACAGACAAAGTTTTCTTGAGGAAAATGTCTCATTTAAAACTCATAGGTTTGAAACAATTATACTCATTTTTCCAGGCTTGGCATTTCTTAGATCATAACAAAATAAAAAAACCCACCCCAAAACAAACTAGGTGTGATGCTATTGTCCTCTGCCATTATTGAAATATTCAGGCATAAAATATGCTACTGAAGCATCTGAAAAAGGTTATATTATTAATCCACACATAACTTGGAAACGTTTGGAATTACTCAAACTTTTATATAAAAAAGATTAGGCAAAACTAGAACAGTTTCAGTTCAAAAGAAGTATTTTGTAAAGTTACAAATATATCAGCACAGTCTTGGAAAAATGTGTTAGAATTATAGATTAAATTCTATTTTGATTATACCAGATATTTGCTGTTTCTGTGATACTAAATACTAATTATAAAACTGTATTACATTTTTTCACCTGATTGCTATCCCCCCTCTCCCTTATGACTCCTTAGTGCAGATCGCAGCTTTCTGTATTTTGGAGCAAGTGTAAGCTACCTCCATGTGTTGGAGGAAGAGGTACATAAAGGAACAGTGCTCCTATAATGAGAAATATATGTTTACCCTAATAAATAAAGTGCCAACATTTCTCTCCAGGCTAAATGTAGTGTAAAAAATTCAAATACAAACTGGAGTATAAGAGCGCAAAACAGAAATCAATTACTTTGAAAGGGATACAAAGTTATGTTTATGTCAGTATAAACAAACAGATTAAAACAAATAAATGGGGGAAAACAAAAATGAAGCAATGCTGTACTACATGATCTGAATGAATATATACTTTTAATTATTTATTTTATTAGGAATGATGTGGTAAGGGACTGTAGCACCTGCAAGAATGGTAGAGTAACTCCAAAGCAGAAACATTAGTGTTTTCTCTGTGCTACTTTTTAAAGCATCACATCCAGACCTCTAGATGAAGTGGATTTCTGCCACTTCCACTAAGGATGGGTGAAGGACACCAGATTCCCCAGACTCAGATAGAATGTCAAAACTGTGAATATTGAGGATCTCCCAAGGGACTCCTTCAGTTATATTAATATTAGAGATGGGAAATATTTTTTGTGAATAGCACTTCAGAAAAATGCCATGCCCTTATGATTATGACATACATTTTCATCAAATTATTTTGACAGTTACGTCCAGAACGAAAAATAAATGCACAATGGTTTTATTAATATTTAATATTTTTTTTCAAAGAAACACTGTAACTAATCTAATTTAAACATTTTAATTAACATTCAGGCTACCTGGAAAAAATCATTCATGTAACTTGTCCTATTTTGGATTTTTTAGGAGTCGGCAGCCCTACATTTGACTCCTTTGGATCAGTTACTGATTTGACTTTAAAAGAGCAGCATTAGGGTAAGTATACCCCTATTAGTTTGTTTACATTCAGATAACAAGAAGTAACTGACATAACTCTATGAGATTTAGATGGAGGCAGCTCCCATACATTTACTTTGGAGTGTCTGCTTTCCCTAAAAAAAACCCCTCAAACTCCCAAACCTTTAGTTTCATAGGAAGACTTCAAATTCCATGATGGATTGTTTTCAGTTGAGAGCTAGATTAGTTTCAGGTACTGAACATTTGTAATCTATGCTATTGCTTTTTTCTTTTTGCCCCCGAATGCCTGATGTGTGCAAAAGCAGAAATATTTATGGTAGAGGGAGAGCAAAAGGATGTTTCTTAGAAGTTACCTGGTAAACATAGATAAATTTAGACTTATTTTTTAATATATTTAGACAAAATAGAAAACCAAAACTGCTGTTTTCTTTGATTTTCATAAGGAAGAAAACATATTTTTATAATTAGATCAAATACAAATTTTCTTTGCCTTTATAGAATAGCTACCAAATCCTAAAATAAAAGTATGAAAGCCAAGAGGGTGCTTTGAGGATAGACGCGTGGAAGTTTTGTAGAAAGGTATGAGGTTACAGAGGTATAATTACTAATTGGGCAGTACTAACTCAGACCTGTAGCGCTCTGCTCGGGCTCAGAAGTTTCCTATACCTGTATGTAATGGGAATGGATTGTGCCCTGTCTTGCTGCAAGTGTTCTGCTTTGCAGGATCATATCCTTTGCTTTCTGCCCCTCTTGTGCTGTGTTAGAAGAAACTGGGATTACACTGAACGAAGAAATTCTTTGCATTGTTGAAAACTTCTATAATCCCGTATAGAAAAAGACTAAGAAAAACAATTAAGCTTTTAGCTGGACAGATAGTGAGGTGGGTATGTTTTGGGCATGTAAACGCAGAAGAAAAATGGAGTATGACAAACTTACAACCACATCCACAAACATAAAAAGGAGAAAGAAAAGTAAAATAAACTGTGGAGGAGTAATTGTGACCTTTCTGTCTCTATTCAGTTTGTGAACTCTAAACTCATGAGTCACGTTAGTTTAGTGGTCAACTGTTTTCTATTCTGTGTTTGCCAGTAGAGGCCCATTACGCATCAGCACATGGGAAAAGACATTTCTGTGAGTCCACACCTCACAGTTTTCTCCCAACATTGACTCCCTTCCTTCCCTTATGAGAAGCATGTTAGAGCAAAAAAAAAATTGCTGGTCTGCCCACGTCTTAAAAGAGTTGAAACTGCCAACTATACTAGGAAATGAAGCTTGGCTTTAGCCACTTAAAAGATAAATATTATGTACTTGAGTAGCTAGGCGCTACATTTCAGTTCTCCAAAGATGTGTGCAGGAATAAGTCAACCCAAGAGTCCCGAATCCTGACATCTCAGACATCTCAGATAGTGTTAAGCACATACATATAGGCCTTTTTAGGCTTTGGCCATCATCGTAACTGGTTAATGAAGCCCGGTAGAAAACACAGCTCAGCATGTCCTACATGTCTTGAGTGGCAATACTGCAAATACTGCAAATCATTACATCACTTCTTTATTCTGCCTTAGTTTCTCAGTTTTAAAAAGTTCTTGACTACTACAGCGGGAGAAGACTGGAGGAGGGCTGTGGGAATCATGAGATACAGGTTTTATTAATGACTGTTAATGACTTCATATGTGATTTTAAGCAGGTGATTAGGACTAAATTCTCAAAACTGCCCACTTAACTTGAGATACCTAAAATATCTCATCAGATATTTTACAATTAAGCCACTCAAAATTCAGAGACACTTCTAAAATGTAGCCCTTTAATCATTCTCTTTCTCAGTCCTTCTCTCTGAGAAGTGGTGATAATACCTACTTTTGAAAAGCATGTTCTGTTTATATTTAATTGATACCACTGAACTGATGCATAATTTAAAGTCATCAAAAAAATTAGCAGAAGCTGGTAATGATAGCTACACCTTGGGCACACTTATTACTCTGCTGCAGCTTATCAACTGTGAAATGAGTTTACCTTCGAGTGTCATGTGTAATAGCGACAGATGCTCCAAACCCTGTACAGGGTTCTGGGTAAGACAGTAAGACGAGTCCTAGCTATGCTTCAGTTAAGGGCACGTTCTCAGGAGCTTTAGGGCCACTACTGTCGGGAACCTCAGTACATCCAGTGATAGATAGGCACGCAAGTTTCCCTGACTCAGAGCTTCCCTTATTTTTTAAATTTCTTCTGGTGTACTCACACTAAATAGTTCGGCAGAACAGTTGGCCTTTCTAGCCTGTGCTTCTGGTATGCTGTATCCTGCCATGGGTTGTACGGCTCGCACTCCTCTAAGTGTATGAGGAAGCGGAGAGTCAATTCCGTTTCCTGGAGGCAAACACCCTCAGATCCCCTCAGAGAGTCTCTTTTGGGGAAGTCCACTTCAAATGGGGAACAGTTTGCAGTAGCAACAATACTGTGGTACTCGAGGGAGAGAAATAGAAAGAGCAAAAGCCAACAGGAGTATGGATAAATGGCAACCGATCCCAAAACGCATCGGGCGTCCAGCCTCAGGGGGCTGTGACAACTGTGACAACCTGAGGACCAGCTTTCCTATGATGAAAGGAATTGCATTTAGCACTAGACTATGCTTGCTCCTTGCCTGAAATCGCTTAGCTGGGAGAGAAGAAAGGAATGAAAAGGACCTGTTCTTTTCCCTACTTACTCTGCATGGTTGATTTGGGTTGTTTTTCGTTTGGTTGGTTGTTTTGTTGGGTTTTTTATTTTTCTGATACAGTACAAAATCATTCATTCAGGCAGCATATATAACGGGTTTTTTTCTGTGTGCTGCTCAAGAAAGCAGCAGCCTGGAAAGGCAAGACTGAAGTTCATGTTCCTGTCCTCTTCTGGTCCTGATGCAGAGGGTGAGCTGTACCTTTAGAAAAATACTTCTTCCAAGACTCATTCTATGCATGTGAAGAGGCTGATCTAAGGCAGGGGGGTTTCTCTTGCAGCCTGATCCATTCCAGGATTCTCTCCTTGTCACTCTGTCCCAAAATTACTCCCAGCAAGGACAATACAATCATTGAGTCTGAATATCAACAGACTCCTATTATAGCCCTGAGCAACGCCAGTTAACTGCAAGTTTCCCCTGCCCAAGAAGCCTGTTGTAAATTCTCTAGATGGGGGCTGATAAACCAAGAATGGATCAGATCTGGCTTTTACCCTCCACAAGATTCTCCAGCAACTCCATATCTAGGATAGCAACAATCCTGCGAATGGCAAACCCACCATGAATGCTGCCAGCAAGGAAAGCTACATATGTGAAGGCTGAGAGGATACATGTATTAGACCAAGTGGGTGCCTGTTTATACATTTGGAATACATTTCCAGTGTAGAATTATCACTGTATTTTTCCAGAGAGATGTACAGTGCTAAAGCTTTCTACATCAGTATAATAAAATCACCACCCACAAGCAAGAAAATAATTAAAAAAACCCCCACAATGGTAAGAGTCCCTGGCACAGCCGTGTTTGTCTGGGATCACACTGCTCTACAGCCCTGCCTGACTGAGCCAGAAGCCTCTAGCCTAGATGTGACCTAAGCGTATGTCCTACAACTGGTGGTATGTTTTTGTAGCACAGGCAGATATGCTTGAGCCGGCTCTAATCTCTCTAGCTCAGATAAGAACTGCTAGGAAGGTATGATATCATGGGTTTCAGTCTTGGCTAGCAAACCAGGTGCATACCTGAAATCAGGCTGGCTGGTGGACGGGGCACTGAAGTCACCATGTCACTACGTCTGCCAGAATCAGGTACCTTAAAGCTGCAAATCCTGCAGTCCCACATCGGTTGCCATGCAGATGTATTCTGAGAGATTTATTCCCAATGAAAGCTAACAAATTGAGGTAGAGTTTAGTATGTTCTTTTAAAAGAGGTTGGGAAGAGTACCAAAAGTATAATTAAACTAGAGAGAGTTGGAGACCTAATTAATCACACCTTGACAAGATCTCTTTTGCTGAGACATTTCACAGAAAACATTAGAAGTGCCTTAAGTAACTTCCTCAGGTACATGCTTTGTGAGCGAAGAACAAATTAGTAAGAAATTGGCTGGACACAAGGGAAACCTTGGAATGGAGTTGGAGGTTGGCCCAAGCTCAACAAGACTGGGCTTTTTCTCCATCTTTAGAAAAGATAAATTAGCTATTGGTACATCCTAAAGATCATTTGCAGCGCTACAGGAGGGAAAATGTTCTTGAGGATGCTTTTTTCATAACCGTGTGTCCAAAATTAGATATCTAAATAATAATTTGATTTTCAAAGATAGTCAGCATTCACCAGCAATCTTTGATTTCTTGCCAGGAAGGGTCTGACCCCACTAACACTCAACTATTGCACTTGTATAAGCATATCCATTAAGTTCAAAGGAATTCAGGGGATGTACTCCTACTAGTGAACATCCTCACATACATGATGCTTGGAATATGTTCATGTCCAGTGTGGATTCAGAGCCGAAGTTCTTCAAATGTCACAAGGTTTATAACTTGAGTTCTGCCTTTTATTTCATTTTTGACACAAAGATGTTTCTGAAAATCTCTCCTTGCGTGCACGCCTGATTTTATTCCTTGTGCATCGTTTAGTATAACTTTAAGAAATGACACTCCTTTTAAAAATAAAACAACACAAAATCTCCTCTCATTCTTTCATGTTGCTGTACTTGGAAAATCCTGAGAATATGCTGACATTTCTCAAAGCAGTTCTTCAGGAAAGCACTAGAAAGCGATACGTGTTAGTTTTGTAAAGACTGTGCCAGATATCTTCCCCTGCCACTTGGACTGTTCAAAAAAAAAATAAAAATCCTCTTGAAAATGCAGTGAAACTATCTCTCATCCTTGGGCAAGCACACCTCAAAAGCAGCTGCAATTGCGTCTCTAATAACTGCCTAAAGCCCGTTGCGAGTCCTGGGAAGACTTTGCACACTCCTTCCACCAGATAGTGCTGTTTCTCCACAGAGCTATTGAGGATTCACAGGCCAGGGAAAGGTCAGGGGCTGACTCAAGGTAACAGACTGCCTGTAGCTTGCTTGTCCCTCCCTGTCACTGCCACCGCCACTCTACGTGAAACAGGGGAGACGCAGCCTGAGAGGGATTTGCGGGAGTAAAACCGTCTCTTGGCAGGCTGTTGTCTGCAGATGACTGCGTGCTGGTGTTGCCATCGTTGCTATCAAACCACCAGTTTGATGTATTCCCTTTCCTAAAGTATGAATGCAAATAGACGCTGCTGGAAATAGTCTCTCGGGGGTCTTTTCGTTACAGCTTTACAAGACACCCTAACCACGCAGCGGTCTGTCAACTGATCGGTTGGACTGAGGCAACACTAATGAAGAATCAAACCAGCACCATGCAGATGCTCCCGCAGGTGAGCAGTGTATGCCGGGAGCAGTTCTGACACAAGCTACGTGCAGTTTGGTGTCAGGGGGCTGAGCGGAGGGACTTCTACCAGCAAAAGTTACTTCTGCAGAGTAGATAGGTCTCCTTAACCAGTCCTGAGTCTGCATACCCTGTAGGGTCTCCATGTCCTTCTAAAAAAAAACCCCACAACTGGGAAGAATACCTAAAGCATCATAAGTACAGGGCATGGTTTACTACTCTGCTGTAGCCTTTGTAACAGAGTACAGAAATGCATCTAGAGTGCTGCTCGCTGCCTTGCTGCAGGAGAAAATATTGCATGTGCTGTATCTTCCTCTCCTGACCCTCCCCGTGAGAAACAGAAGGAATAGCTCTTGCTCTTCAGCTCTTAAAGAACCAAATCCTTCCCAACCTACAGCAAGAGAACAGAGAAAGAAAATCAAGCAAACAAATATCTAAAAACCTTTCAAGTGGAAAATGGTACTTATAGTTGGAATGTTCCTTGTTGTCTGTTACTCTGAATTTTTGAGACCACTGAGCAAATTTTTCGGCTGAATTTTGCAGGAAGCATTGTAACGTTGCTCAATGTACCTGAATTACTGGATTTTAAGAATATTGTTCCGGTGTCTTTTGGTAAGTTAATAACTGCTTAGTGTTAAAAGTTCAGTCTTGACATAAACATGCTTTCCCAAAGTGTAATAATAATGAAAAAAAAAAAAACAACAAAGAAATAAGTGAAAACAGTGCAAGGTATGTGTGTTTTCCTAAGCCGTGTAGGGCTTGAGCTGTCTGATCCTAAGTGAGCTTGTAAATCTTTACTCATGCAGGCAGTCTCCTTAGGAAAAATGATTTGTGAAACCAAACCTTAGCTTGCTTCAGCGCATGGAAAAGCGCAGATGGCTCAAATTAGATATCAGAGCCTAGTTATGTCTGCAGTCGATTTTATATGTGATTAGCCAAATACAAGGTTTATTTATGTTATTTTGTATGCTGTGTTAATATTGTCTGTATTTATTCAGACTTTTGTAATATACGTGTGCATCTCTCACAGAGATGCTAGGTCATTAAACTCACCATGGAGACGGTGTTTACTTAAATCTTACCTTGGGCATTTGGAATACACGTATTCGCAGACCTCTTAAAAATAAACAGAAAAAATTAAACAGTGTATCAGTTCGGCTTTTATGTTTTCCAATATCTAAGGAGATTGAGCATATTGTTTACCTTACTGTTATTGAGAAACAACACAAACACATCCAGAGGAAAGATTTAATTACAGAGTTCTTTCTGACACACTAGTGTAAGACCATATAGCTTAATTTATAGTACTATATGTGCTAGGTTGTGGATGGGGGTGGGAGGAAAGGAGGAAGCGATTCTTGTATTTCTGGTGGGGCCTGCGAGTACGGCCCTTTACAGAAATAATGCGATAGATGTATCACGGCTGCTGCGAGCCCAGAAAAGGCTGAATTGCGAAGGAAGACATTTCCTGTAATTGGCTCCATATCACAGCTTTGTATCAAACGATTCTGCTTGGGGACTGGCAAGATGATAATGAACATGGAGATTTTACTATACTGCTGCTTTGACTAGTAGATTAAGTGGCAACAGGCATCAAAAAGTGTGTCTTCCATTGACGTGAGTGCTCTCATGACCCTTAGGCTTCATTAGCACTGTATCTTCTACCTGGAAACTACTCTGGAAGCAGAGATACTGGAGCTATTTCATCAGCTCCAAATATAACACCCGCCTCCTGAGCCATTACCTATAGAAATCCATAATTACCTGTTCTTTGCTCTCCAGTCGGGAAAATAAGGTCCAGCCCAAGGACTGGGTGCTTGTCTTTTTATGTCCTTACTCGACTGGATCCATGCAATCGAGTTTCTTCTTTTTCACATTGCCTGAACTTTCGGAGCACCCCAGCCACCCTCCTGCGTGCCAGCGCTGGCCCTCGGTTCCTCTTGCGGTATTATAGTGAGTTCAAACCCCGTCGAAGGGCAAAGTCCATCCCTTTCCCAATGACTTCCTCACAAAAGACTGGCAAAGTCAGTGACTAAAAATAAATAAGGCAGTAGTAGTTCTCACCAATGGAAACCATCTAGATCCTGAGTACGTTTGTTCTGAGGAGAAAAGCCAGGCTGCACACAGTTTCCCAGTTATTTAATACAGCATTTGGTACCACGGTGAGGAAAATGACCGAAAACTTACATGACGTGTAGATAACGTTCAATAACATACTCAGCACACCCTTTTACCCTTTCGGAACATTTTTTTTCCCCCCTTTTTCAGTACCCTTGCAGGAGAGTGGCGGCTGCCGCCCCGCCGCGTCCCCCTCCCAACATCAACGCCCGCTCAAAGCCGGGGGTCCGGCGGGGAGGCGCCGGGGGGCTGAGGTGGGGCAGGCTCGGGGCCGGCTCCGCCGGGCCAGGTGATCCGCAGCAAACAAAGGGGCGGGCAGCCGTTCCACAGGCGTTTTTTAGCCCCTCACCCCCGGGCCGGGCCGGGCCGGAGGAAGGGCGGCCGCGGGCCGGGCCGGGCCGGGCGGGCCCCGCGAGGCCGCTTCCCCTGGCGGCGGACGGCACTTCCCGGCGCTCGCACACGGCGGGGAAACTCTTCCTCCGGCCCGGCCCCCGCTGACGTAGCGGTGTCTCTGCCGCCGCGGCGGGGGCCGCGGGCGGGGTGGTGGTGGTGGTGGTAGTGGGGGGGCGGCGGTTGGCGGCGCGGGCCGGGGCTCGGCGCTGTCAGGCGGCGGCCTCGTTGCCCGTCGGGCGCGGGCCGGGGCGCGGCAGAGGGGTACCGGGGCTGTCACGGAGAGGAGAGTGAGGGGCGGAAAGCCCTGCGGGAAGGGAAAGGGGCCCTCCCCCGGCGCCAGAAGCGCCCGGCGCGGTGGAAGCGGCCGTGGCGGTTACCGGCAGCGCCGCGCGGCGGCGGGGGGGGCAGGACCTCCGTGATCAAGCACGTTAACACGAGCGGGCGGGGGTGTTTTTTCCACGCTTGGTTCACCACTTTATCCTGGGAGGGGGGGGAGGGGGGGAGGAGGAGGAGGAGGAGAAGGAGGGAGGGAGGGAAGGAAGGAAGGAGGAAAAGGCCCCCGCGGAAAGCCGCCCGGCGGGTGCGGAGGAGCGGCGGCGGCCCGCGGGAAGTCACGGCCCCAGCGGCGGTTTCCCGGCCGGCCGCGGCCGCGTCGCTCCCCCGAGAGGCAAAACTTTCTACACACACACACACACACACACAC